>APFE030889635.1:104389-127103 GCA_000404065.3 Pinus taeda | reverse complement strand
AAAAGATAGAATATTTATCTATTTTTTATTTTTAAAAGAATGAGTAGTTTTGTTTAATCTAACTAGAATCAAACCAACAATTTTATATTCAAAGATTGCACATTTTTAGAATTGTTTCAAAAAGCAATTTTATATTCAAAGATTGCACATTTTTAGAATTGTTTCAAAATTGTTGAGAATGTATCTTATAGTTATCATGCATATTATGGACTATGATACTAACTGCATTTATCTTATACCTTCTCCAAAAGACTCAATCGATTTCTACAAAACAACAAAACATTTACATAAACATAAACTATATAGAATGTTACTCATTGCTTGCCATCTCCTCACGGGGATTTCCTTCCTGTGTCGCTTGTTCATTGGCCTCTTGGAAGGGGGATGCTGCTTTTGCTCCTTGCATTTCATCCACTTGCATGTCAGATTGTTCATTGGATGGAGTTGCATTAGAGAGCCCAAAAAATTCTTTCAGAACTCCCACCATGGTTGTTTCCACTGTGACTTCCATGCTATCGGCTTTAAGATTCAGATTGTTAAATTTGGTTTCCAAGTTGTCAACTGAAAACTGAAGTCTGGCTACTTCCTCTTAAATTCTTGTAAGTTGATTAAACACCACTATGAAATGAGAATGAGCCTCCTGAATAATTTGTTGCCCTATCTTAGCTATCAGAGCCGAAATATCCTCCTTTATTGAAGCCGTCTATTCCTCAGAAAGAGCAGCATTACCATTTGTGCTAGAAGATGCCATTTTGCAAAATATCTGACCTTGGATTCGTATCACTTGTATTCTCAAATTATGTATTAGGCCCTTAATATACTTGTCTTGGTCCTTGTCGCCTGTTGCCTACATCATTCCGTATTGAATGTGAACATCTCGTTTCTGATCAGGGTCGGCTCGAAGCTCCGTTCCCACTGCCGTCACTCCACCCTTGAACTTGCTTGAGATTAACTACTTTAGCTCGAGAAGAGTACCGACCCTTCTTCCTTTGAAGCAAAGGTTAAATGTTGTCATGATCCGACTCCACTTGTCATATATCATGGCATTGATCCCATGTCGTTTCCAGCTGGTGATCTTCCTATGACATTCATTCAACTTGTACCACCACCCGAGGTGAGCTTGATGTGCATTACAATTAAGAAGAACAATCAGTGACCCGTCAGGTGCTAATTCTAGATCTTTTGAAACCTTAAGAGGCCTCAATCAATGATTTATTTTCCTCGTGGAATATAACATAAGATTGGCTCTCCTTGATCCATAATCATCATCCCTTGTGCTAAATTGGCACCTCTATTTGCTTGTTCATTAGTGGTCTGATTGTTTTCCCGCTTAACATGATATAGGTCGATGACATCAATTTTTTTCATGAGCATCCCTATATGATGGAATATAGGAGGTAGATCTACTTCCCTTTGATCTTTAATTTTGTGACATTTTTGAATGATAATCATTGAATCTCCAATTAGACTTATGTGAGAAAATCCCATTGAGGAGGCTATCATCAATCCTTGCCAAAGGGCTAAGGCCTTGGCTTGATTGTTTGATGCGATTCCTAACCCCCATGAAAATTTCATCTCTATTTCTCCATCAGGGTGATACAAAACCCCTCCCACTCCCGTCTCCCTGAAAATATTCATATTTCTTTAAATAAGAAAACCCTTTCAATAAAAATTGTTTGGACTATAAATGTGTAATTCCTTTTGTATTCAACATGAAATTGTCACTTGATATCTAAAAAGAAATATTAATAATAATAAAAAAATTCAATGTAAGTTATAAATGAAATATTTCAATATATCCATAAAACAATTGAAAGTAAAAAGATTTCTATTGTTAAAACATTTTAATGTTGTGTTATTCAATATGAAGCAGGTGGATAATTATTTCCATCCTCAACATGGATTTGATGTGTGTGT
Source organism: Pinus taeda (assembly GCA_000404065.3). Classification (NCBI taxonomy): domain Eukaryota; kingdom Viridiplantae; phylum Streptophyta; class Pinopsida; order Pinales; family Pinaceae; genus Pinus; species Pinus taeda. The sequence continues at coordinate 125,186 of APFE030889635.1, read as the reverse complement.
ATGTGTTACATTAGAGTTTGAGTGGGTCTAATGGTTAAGAACACATGTCTCTTTCTGACCAGTAATAAATTCAAATCTAAAGAGTGATATAATATGTACACCTTCACAGACTTTAACACTCAAATAATTTGTGCGGAGATAAATCTCCTTTTCCACAACAAGAATATATATATATATATATATACCGTCTTAACTCTAAATTTATCCTATCACATTTTCTTAAATTAAAAAAATTTCAAAAAATTGAGTTTAATATTAAATTTAATAATTTAAATTAAATTTTAAATTTATATATTTACTTAACATAAACCTATAATTATATATATATATATATTTAATATGGAAACTACTTAAATTAATAAGTTTATTATAATGTAATACATTTTCTTTCATTAGGTTTCCTTTGTGACTTCCTTCTCTTCCTCGTGTATTGTATTTTCTCCCTTTCATTCTTTTTAGATAACTTAGGTTCAACATGAGTAGTGGTTTTCGTTTTAGAAATTCTCGTGTATTTTTCTCCCTTTCATTCTTTTTAAACAACTAATGTTCAACATGAGTAGCTCGGTTTTCGTTTTTAAATTTCTAAATGACAAATGTACATTGGAAGTTTATTTTGTGAGAGATATTTAAAGACAAAAATATATTAAAAATAATTTATTTCAATATTTCTAAACAAAAGGTATAATAAGTGGTTTACACTCAAGGAGATAAGAGGGTTAATATGATTCTATGATCTATATATTTATGGTGATATTTTAAAAAAAATGTTAAAGCCATGTAAGTTTCAATAAAAAGTGTTTAAAACTTTAATTCCATATTATTGGGATGGATTTAATTCTTTCACTTGTTATTCACAACAATATTCTTATATGATATGGGGTTCGTAATAGAGGCATCATGTGGGATTATTGGCGTTTTCCGTAAGGTTTTAGGGTAAAACCTTAGGTTGTTACCGCAACTCTCTGCAGACAACTGGAGCAGTGTACCCGTTTATCGACAGTATTGCTCGCCGTTTCCGTTACACTTCGTCTATCACTTTCTGCTGTCGGTTTCTATGTGCAACATGGGGGATACAATGGAAGTTGAAGAGCTCGATTTTTCCGAGGATCCCTATCTGGACCGTGTCATTTTTGGAAATACTAGCTTCACTACGCTGACATCTGGCCCTAACTTTCCGTCCGACCCTGCTCCACCTATTTCGTCACTGGTGGTATCATTTTCTGGGCGCTGTTCTACTCCTCCACATATCGGGTCGCTCTCAATAGAATCCCCTGCTTTGGATTGCCCTCCATTATCACTTGGTACCCTGCACATTTTGACTGCAAATACACCTCCATCACCCTCTTTTGATCCTCATCCATCCATATCGGATTTTTCACCACGCCACCTGCTGACATCCATACCACCGCGGCTCCAAACCCTCCCTCATCTGCTCACTCGCTGTCGAGCTGTTTTGAGACCCCTGCGGTGAAGGTAAAGTGTGCAAAAAGTATTCCTTTGGAGGGATCCCCTGATCCATTGGCGGACCACCCATCTGCACCTCGTACGGGCAAGAGAAAGACCAAGTGCATGAAGGCGACCTCCAAGGACATCATCATTCGATTCGGTGAGACCTCTGCAATTGGGGAAGCAACATATATGGCTAGCACAGTGCTTGTTGGTCATGTTCACGACAGAGCGTTTTCGGCTACCAGACTTACCCTATGGGTCAAGGAGATATGGGGTGGATTGTTGAAGGAATTGCCTGAGGTATAGGTCCTTCCCAAGGGGTGGTTTGCTCTTCACTTTGTAAAGGAAAACTATACAGATTTGGTTCTCGCCAGGTATCGGCACATCGAGATGGCTCTGGTCCTTCTCAAGTGATGGAGTCCCTTGTTCGACCCTGAGAGAGAGAAAATTGGGGCTGGACCCCTCTGGGTGCGCTTATCGGGGCTTCCTTTACAGTACTGGTGTGAGGAGGTCTTCATCAGAATTGGTAATGCACTCGGTACCTATCTGGACCATGATCGAACATTTGTGCAATCAAAGAATAGAACCCTTGCGCGCATTCTGGTCCATTTGGACACTCGTGAGGGTTTGGAGGAGAAGATTACATTACAATGGGGGAAGTTTATCAGGGTCCAAATCTTGGACTATGAAGGGGTTCCGTTTCGCTGTCGGCGATGCCATATGGTGGGACATATCTTCAAAGATTGTTCTCTAAACAAAAAATCATAGGACACCCCAAAAGCGTCACCTGCACCTTCCAGGATTGACTCGCCGGCCGTTCTACGCTCTCCTATTCCAAGTCCTACTCCTCCGGCAAACAATCCCCTTCCTAAGATGGTGGATGATGTGCATAGATCGATCTCGCCGCTGCTCACTAGGTCTCGGGCAGCTGCTGAAGTCGCAAAAGCTTTGGGTACTCCTCTGACCTCTTCTACCTCATCTGTTGTTATTTGTTCATCTTTTGTTGCATCTTCCATATATACATCTATGGCACATTACATTATGTCGTCTCCACCCTTAATTGCCATTACTACCCCCTCATTGCATTCGCTTACTACATCCTCCACCTCTCCATCATCCTCTAGGGTATCATCATCTCATCACTATTATCTTTGCTCTCGTACCCTAACTAGCGGTACTCCAATTCAACATGCTAGACTGGGTCTCACACCACCCAGTTCGATCCCTCTGACATCTCGGGGGAGGAAATCTGATCTCTCCAAAGCCATCAAGCATGCAGGGGCTGAAGTAGCCTCTGGCCGTCAGTCCACTCTCGATGGGGTTCTTATAGCTTTGAATGCCCCGAGTGGAGTTCCCCCATGAAGTGTCTATCTTTCAATTGCAGAAACAGGGCTAGTGCCTCTAAGAAACTAGCCCTGCGCAGAATCTTTGAGGCTGATCCTATCGATATCATCTTGCTCCAAGAAACCCTAGGTGTGGCTGAACACATTACCTACTCCCTTTAATCTATATCCCCCGATTGGACCTTCTTGGCAATGGATGCTGTGGGGAGATCTGGAGGAATTGCCATTGGTTACAATCCTCACACCATCAAGGTTTCAGCATCATGGGGAGGCCACGGATTCATGGGCATAGATTTTTTCTCAGCAGAGCTTGGCTCCAACCTTCACGTTGTCAATATTTATGGATTTAGTCAATAGAGGGAGAATTTATGGCAGCATATGCTAAATCTCTCGATCTTATCTTCTGATCACATCATCCTAGGAGGTGACCTCGACTTCTCCTTGGGTTTTTGTGAATCTTGGGGGTCTATGGCTCAAGTGGATTCAATCTCGGGGTTTATGACTAACCTTCTAGAGTAGTACAATTTTGTGGATGTCCCCATGAATAAACCCCTCCCCACTTGGAGGAATAGAAGGGTGGGTGAAGCTGCACTTGCGCGAAGACTAGAGAGATTTCTTATGAAGGGTCCCCTCTTGCAGCATCTGCATCACTACAAACAATGGGTTGGTTCAGGGGACATTTCGAATCACTCCCTAATCTATCTGGAGGTTTTGGGCCCTCATCCTAAACCAAAAGCCCCTTTTAAATTTAACCATGTTTGGTTATAGGACCTTGCCTACATTAGCTTGGTATCGGACTTCTGGCCTGCCAACCTGATTAATTGATTTTATTCCTTGGCTAAAGGTTTCTGTAATAATTTATCCAAGCTCAAGCATCTTTCTATTAATTAGGCTAGGGAGAAGCATCTGAGGGAGAACTTGCTACTATCTCACATTGAATCTGAGTTGAGCTCTTTGCTCGATGAGAGAAGCTTGGGGTTTATTACAGCTGAAGACAAGTCGCATCTGATTGAGCTAGAGAACCAGAAGGCTCAAATCCTGGAGGAAAGAGAGGAATCCCTGAGACTAAGGAGTAGGGCCCTATGGTTGAAAGCTGGGGATGACAATACTAGGTTCTTTCAAAATTATGCTAAAGGCAGAAAGGTATCAAACACCATCTAGAATCTACCATTACCTTAGGGAGGAATTTCTGACTCTTTCAATAAACTCTCCCATCTTAGCTCTACACATTTCAAGAATCTATATAAAATCCCACCTGGTTCAACTCTTGTTGACATCATAAATGTGAATAGACATTTCCCCAGATTTGTTAATGAGAATGAGGTAGAGGAGCTATATGTACCGATGACTACTGGTGAACTCGAAAGCACGTTAAAATGGTTCAAGAAGGACAAGAGCTGGGGTCTAGATGGCTGGGCTATAGAATTCTACCTAGCATTATACGACATTCTGGGATAGGATCTGTTGAAAGTTGTGGAAGAATGCAGATTATCTGGATCGTTGTACAATGCCATTAATTCAACTTTCATTGCTCTCATTCCTAAATCTGATACTCCTACCTCTTTCGATGATTACAGGCCTATTTCTTTGTGCAATTGTCTATACAAAATTATTTCTAAGATCATTGCCAATAGACTCCGGCCTATACTCTCCCGTCATATTGCTCCTCAATAATTTGCTTTTCTTGAACACCATCAGATTCATGAAGCCATTGGCTCGGCATAGGAAGCTATTCATTCAATCTGGACTAGACACCATAAGGGCATTATTCTTAAGATAGATCTGGCAAAAGCCTTTGATCGTGTTAGCTGGATTTACATTAAGATGCTCCTTATCCATTTGGGCTTCCCTCATTACTTCATCACTTGGATTATGGCCTGCATCACCTCCCCTACCTTCAGTGTCCTCATTAATGGCTCGACTTCTAATTTCTTCCATTCAGAGAGGGGGCTTAGACAAGGCTGCCCTCTTTCTCCCTCCTTTTTTTGATTGTCATGGATGGACTTAGTCGCTTGATTGCATCGGCTAAGAGGGATGGAGATCTCTATGGTCTCAAGATATCTGATGCCTGCTTTCTCACCTACCTCCTATTTGTGGATGATGTTCTCATCTTCCTTGATGATAGTATTCAGGACTCTTGTACTTTCTCCAAAATCCTCCTACTTTTTTCGATTGCTACCGGGATGTTAGCCATCCAATCTAAATATACCATCACCTTTGCATGAACCTCCATTCAAGAGTCCCATCTTGTACATCAGCTTTTTCCTTACTATATTCATCCATTGGACAAGGGTCTCAAATACTTGGGATTTTGGATAAAGCCTATCAGCTAGAGAATTGTAGATTGGGTCTGGCTGGTTACCAAATTGGAAAAAAGGTTGTCCATCTAGAGCCACAAATATTTGTCCAGGGCAGACAGACTCATTCTTATCAAATCTGTTATGGAGGCTACGCTAGTATTCTGGATGGCACTTGCATGGATCCCCAGGAACATCTTAGCTCGTATACAACAACTCTGCAACAGATATCTCTGGAATGGAAATCAGGACAAGAATATTTTTGCATGGGTAGGTTGGAATAATATTGCATTGCCTAAGAAATGGGGCGGTTGGGGTCTAAAAGATCTCCCTTTATTTGCACAAGCCCTTGCTGCAAAAATGGGCTAGACCCTACTGACTGGACAAAAATTTTGGACAACCATTTCTTATGATAAGTATATTTGGCCACAACAAATCATGGGCTAGGTCCATTTGCCAAGTTGGCCAAAATCTGGCATCTCATCAGTTTGGAAGGCACTCCTTCACTCTCTTCCTCATATCAGGGACAATCTTGTTTGGAGAATCAATAATGGATCTAAGGCCCGCGTTGGTTTGGATCCATGGACTGGAGGAGGAGGAAGATATCAGCTGTCTAGAGATCTCATACAACATCTTCACTCTCACGAGATCAAGGTGATTGCAAATATTGCGGATCATCAAAACACCAATATTTTTTCCCATGCATGGAAAACTGCATTGCAGCTTGAGTTACCTCCATGTTGGCACCAGGAATGGCAAGAATATATCTCTGCACTATCTGAATCGCATATTACGATAAAAGAGGGCCCTGATGAACTTATCTGGTGTCATGCGGAAAATGGTATCTACTCTCCAAAGTTAGGGTATCTATCCTTGATCTCCCACAAAAAACTGGAGTATATTACTTTTTTGTGGAAGACCATTTGGAAACTTACAGCGCCTCCTCGGACCAGATTATTTTTCTGGTGTATCCTTAGAGACAAAGTGCCTATGGGAGAGTATCTCACACATAGATCCTTTCATGGACCAAGTTGGTGTACCTTATGCAAAAACTCATTTGAATCGACTCTACATCTATTTCTGAATTGCTCAGCCTTGATTACTCTCTGGCATAATTTATTTACATCTATACATTTTTCTGAGCAATGGGTAGGCGACGATCTCGACAATGCATTGGATGATTGGTTCAATTGGCATAAGGGATCCAAACTACAAAGCCTCCCTTTGATTATCAGTTGGTATGTCTGGCTGGCCCGGAACCGCTCCATTTTCGACAACCAGCCTATGTTGGCCACACATTCCGGCATATATTCTATTAGCATATAATGAGATGCCCGATCCTCATCAATCTAGAGCCCGTAGACCTCATGCACCTCCTCTCATTGATAAAAACACACCTTGGGCGTATTTCGATGGTGCAACAAGTCAGTAGGGATGTGGTGGAGGTTTTATCCTATACTTAAATGAACAACATTACCATAAAGTGAAGATGGGTCTAGAAGCTGGAACTAATAATTTCGCTGAACTCATTTTTTTTTTCTCGGTAAAAGACTATCTAAACTATTGTATTATATGTACATTGAAACTTTTACAATCAGTGAAGCATGCCGTCCAGGGCCAGCAGTTGCACCCTGGATTTCTGGCTTGAGCACAGAAAGCTCCCACGCGGGGGCTGTGTCTACAAAATTCCCAGCATTCAAAGGCTCCCACGCAGGGGCAGCATCAGCTAAATTTCCCATAACCCTTTTCAAAATTAACATCGTCTCTCCAGAGAGGCCCAGCAGACATAAAAACTAAAGCACTAAGGTGCGGCGTTACACAAAATAGACACATGACTGCCCACGCAGGGGCGCATTACTAAAATTGACTGAAGATTATGGCTATCAGACAGCCAAATCTGATCCAACATGAACTTAACAGAGTTGAGAATTGACCAAAGACCATTCAGACATGAACAAGACAGAGGCAGAGGTGTTTGCTGCCAGACAACATAACCATAATGCAAAACTAAATTACCTGGTGTTGCTTCAATCCTGGGATCGGGCGGAGGGTGGACGGAGAGCTGCAAGATGTGCCTCAACCTCCTCACATAGGCTTTTGTCCTCCACGACGTATGCCCAGCCATGGCCCTCTTCGACGCCTTCCCACATCGCCCTCCATTTCTCCTCGGTGATGCCCCGAGGTGCTGGCCCCAATGGTGGCGAGGGGGCTTGCATGGGTTCCTTCCCCCTGCTACCAGCTTCCAACGATGGTTGCACAGCTGTTGCATCCACTCCATCTCCGCCTGGTGGCATTGGTGGTGGCGCGACCGAATCTTTCTCTCCAGAATCTCCCTGAGGCGATTCCAAAGTGCCTTGTTGATCCCCATCTTCCACTTCTTCAGGAGATTTGGTGAACAGGATTGAGATGTGGGCATTGATGCCCGCGTTCTCCGACGTGCTGCCCAAGGAGAAAATGACAGAGCCAAAGGCCGGAAGCCCCGTCTCTTCCGCTCTCGCACTACCAACCTCCAAGAACTGTCTAACCTGCAATGGTGTTGCTTTCGCCCTCCGATGGCAGTAGCAACAGCAACAGTGATGATGCTCCTCTTCTGCTGGGCGCCGAGAGGATGATCCTCTCCCTGGACCTCTCCTGCTCGGCTGCCGCTCTCGAATCCTTGCCATTGAGCTTTCACCACGTTTGCCCTGTTCCAAGACCTCTGCCAACTGGATGATGACCCCGCGGTGCCCTGTGGGAGAATTCGAAGGCTGAATTGCCACAGAAGCGCAAACACCAGATAAATTATGCCATCGTTTCCGCTCGGAGTACCACAAACTACTGAAGTTGCAGTAATCCTCCCCAGACCAGACTTTGCATGAGCGTCGAGCCTTAAATTTATCCCTGAACTGCTCGGCCTGTAATTCTTCCTCACGACCTTCCCTATGGTGGCATACGCAAGATACTGTGACTGCACTGCAGGGTTTTGGAATGTCCCCCCAATCCAGTTTCCCCTGACCCTGCAGAAATCCTTGCTCAGCCTTGTTATGAAATTGCAATACGCCATCCTGCGCATGAATAAGCACTTCGAGGCTTCGGTGCGAGCCCGCCTTAATGGCTTTCTGAACATCCATACTGTCCCTCTGCTCGGCATTGAATGCTTGGAGCTCGGGCCTTCCAACCTTAATTCTTGACGGCGTATGACCATAACTGCTTATCTCTGGCACGGGGCAGCACATGCTATGCATGTGTCTTGTCCGTCTGAGACGTGCCTTCACCCGCATCCGGGATCGCTGAACTCATTACCCTTCGACACCTTCTGCATTTCTCTTTGGGACATAATTGCATGAGCATAAACATATTTGGAGACTCAAAGATCATTATTAATTGGTTCAATAATCTTATTGCTTGTCACATACACACACTCAGTAATATTTTGGATGAAGTTAACATTTTCAAGGCTCAATTTAACAACATCAATTAATTCATCTCAAAATTAACACACCTCTACACACCACTTTGATCAATGTTGTGGAGCATTTTAAGAGAGACACAAACAAAGACATCGAAATTGAGATCTACAAAGCCTATATTCAATCGATATATATATATTATATATATATATATATATAAAAGACAAGTCAAAAATACTATTAAAAAAGTGAACATATAAATAATAGTTGAAAATGCGATTAAGAAATAGTTTTTAAAAAGACAAGTCAAAAATATTATTAAAAAATAAACATATAAATAAAGAATCGAAAATGAGACTAAGAAATAGTTTCTTCCTTTTCTTTTAAACATTCATCACTCTTATTTTATTGTGTTCTTTAAGAGATATATTTTATATGGTAGAAATATCAATGTTATATCTCTAATACTTTTTGCTATATATTTTCTTTATGAAAAAAAAAACAGAAACACAAATCTAAATTAACATCGCATAAAAGAAGTAAAATCCTAAACCAACATACTACTTTTACTTTACATATTTGAATTAAAAATGGCACATAAATAATCTAATTAAAAATATCCAATTATTTTGCATTTTTTCATATCAATATAGTCCAATTAAAAATATCCAATTATTTTGCATTTGTTCATGAATTAGTTTTTTCAAGGCTCTCCTTTGACCAAATTAATTATTTTTTAAAATGATATAATGAACATAATTTTAGCATTCATTGTGTTAAGTTTTAAAACTAATGTAAACCTTAAAACTACTTTTTTTAATACAAATTTAACATGATTTTTACATATAATTTCGATTCAACATGAAAATTCCTCAAAACTATTTTTTTTTAATACAAATTTAACATGATTTTTACATATTATTTCGATTCAACATGAAAATTCCTCTATAAATATTAAGTTCTTTTAATCTTCCATATTGACCTCCTCCATAAATATTAAGTTCTTTTAATATTCAACATTGACCATTATCATTGGCGTGCTTCTAATTTTGTTACCCAAGTTTCTCAAGAAACTAGATATTTTTTATTTAAAAAAACTGCAGTAAACAAATTCGCTGAATGTTACTCCTCATTTCCATAAATGTTTTAAAAGCTCCAAAGTTGGCCTCACGGATGGACATAAGTAAAACCTTAGCTTATTAGACTTAGATTTCAATAATATGCATTCTAATATTAGCTATTATGTCCTTTGTGAAGGTTGTCACAACTTGAACTTCCAGTGAAGGGAACGTATCTTGCAAAGTTGGTTTATTTTTCATCATTGTATAACTAAATTTTCATAAATTGAAAAAAATTATAAACATTTACTTTCCGTTATAAAAATAATTAAAATTAAAACATTATTCATAATTGTAAACTGAAAAATGTGTTTAAAAGGTTTCTTCACATTTTTATCCTATCAAATCTTAAAAATCATAAACATTTACTTTCAATTATTTAAATATTAAAATTAAAACGTTAGTCATAATTGTAAACTGAAAAATGTGTTTAAAAGGTTTCTTCGCATTTTCATCCCATCAAATCTTATTCTTATATTTTCTATTGAAATGTAAAATTAACAAATGCAATCGCTTTTCCTTAAAATAAAATGTTACAAATAGATACAATTCAATATGCATTTACGTATGTTTTTCTATTTTCAATGGGATGATATATACTTAATAATAATGTATTATAATGTATTAGATTTTGATAATCGATATAGGTCAAATAAAAATAAACATAAAGCATATTTGTGAGTGATGAGAGGTTGATGTAATAATATTATTTGGATGTATGAATCACCCTTCATGATTATCAATATTTAAAAGTTACATTATTACACTTTATTTTTTTATATTTAAAATAAAAATACGATTATATCATTAACTATTAAAAAAATCTCCATCTATTTATAGAATTATATAAAAAAATTCCCTATCTATTTATAAAACTATATATCAAAAAATTCCCTATCTATTTATAGAACTTCATTATAAGACTATGTTTATGGTACAAATAAAGATTTTATTAGAAATAAATTATGTTAATATGGTAGAGGTAAATGTAAGATATTTTGTAGATGAAATTATTATTAGGTGAAGATTGTTACAATAGTTGTATGAATAGAAGAAAAAAATAGATAAACATTGAGTATACACATTATTAAACATTGATATAAGTGTGCAGTAAGGACTTCTATTTTTTGTTCAAAAATCTCTATAATAATAATAATAAGATAGATAATCTCAATCACATCATCCTATGTTTTCATGTGTGTGTGAGAGAGAAGAAGACTCTTCTTAACAATTGGTTTAACATCTCAATTTCTGACAAAATGTATGGGGAGAGCCTCAACTTATGCTTATGCCTATTGTGACATACCCATTTTGCAAATTCCCTCTTATAAACGTTGTAAATATTCCTTGTAATTATTTAGCCACAATTAACTGGCTGAGAGAAAAGGACACAAGATTCAAGAGCTTGGGGAAGGAGATTAGTTGAGAAACTGATTATTTTAAATGTTAGTCAAGGAAACTGATTACTATGTTTAATGGAACTGGATATGCTACTAATTTATTTGACAACAAGGACGTGCACATATTTATGTTGGGAAAAAAGAACAGGCAAGAAAAGGACAAAATAATAATAAAGGTATGGGTTGTGCTATCCAAGAAAGGGGGTCCACGTAGACAACAAAGGGATGAGACAGTTTTTTATGTTGAAACAACAAGGAAAAAATAACCTCATATAGTTATAACAATGAAGAGAAGTGGAGACTAAGGAAGGTCTATGAAAACATGATTCATTCGCTCAATCAGAGCTGAGCAATAAGAAACATAGCATCACAAGATGAGAGGATTGGCTTTGAAAATATTATTCAAATGAGAACACTCTGTTGAGAGCCAGCTGAGGAATCCAAGAGGGCTTGTAGGGTGAATATCACAAAGAAGTGGTTTGCTTGAGGTTGAGGAAACTATTGGGAAGCTTGTGAATTGACGAAGCTACTGACCAAGAGACAAACACTTAGATATTTGTGAGGGTTGATGAACCAACAAATGTTTCCTTGTTGCTGAAGAACTGGTGCTTGAATCACTGAGGAAGTGCCTAGAAAAGGTGACCCCTGTACTCTCATTGTAGTTTTTCTAGCTGATGAATCTCCCCATGCTAAAGTGCAATTTATTCTCTTGAAAATGAATTTAACACTCTATGTTAGAATCCACGTACTAATTCTGCTTGTATTCTAAACCACTTGAATAACTAGTGGGGAAGGTGGTGTAGCCTTGAGACACCACATTTCAGCTAATATGATTGATTGTTTTCTATGTTGAGGTCTATCGTGTGTAAATGAATATGTTCCCTATTGTCGGTGTGACTGTTTGTATAACTGGTGGGTGATGGTGGTGTAGCCTTGGGACACCTTATTGTAGTTGATATTATCGGTTGCTTCTCTAAAAGCACTCATCCTCAAGCTCTGAAATTTGGCTCGTGGGTGATAGCTGCAAGATAGAACTGGATGTATCTCATCTATGGTTGGGTTGAGAGTTGAAGTCCCACTCTCAGTTTCCAATTTTTTATGCTACATAAGACAAGTATTCACTCGAGCTTATTATGCTTAAATGATATGTATATGTTATTTGCACTAGTTAAATGTTTATATTGATGATAAGGAATGTGATTTCATATGTGGATGTGGGATGTTGATTCCTTGTATAAATTTATGAGGAATGGTTGAATTCTTGTATATGTTGAGAGTTTGAATTTCAGTGACTTTCAATAATGAGGATATGATGAATCTCTATGTTTATTTCATTAAATTTGTTGAATATGATTTGCTAGCATGTATTGTTGTCATTCCATTATTCGTTGTGTATGTGATTTATGTTGAATGGAAAGAAATGAATCCTTATGTTATGGGTGGGAGCTGCTTAAGTTCCCTATAATTCTAAGAAAATGCACTCGAATGCACATTCGTTGAGTGTATCCTCCAGTACATATGATTTTCCAAGTTTCATAGTCAAAACTTCTATGACTTCTTCAATGAGTTTGGATGATTGTCACAACACAATTATTAATTGATTTCATGGCCTCGGTGCATTGGGAATTATTTTGGAATCATGCAATTCATGTTTTCTCAAGTATATGAGTCAGAATGATTTGGGCTTATGTAAAACTAGGAAAAAACCTAAAAGAAAATCCCAAGTAAAAAGCCTTGCAAAGAGGTTGATAATCCCCTGTGGACCTGCTAGGTTGGGACTAGAAGTGAATCAAACCTATCAACTAGTCTGGTGGCATCCTTTAGTTAGGGTCAATTCGGTCGGGCCTGGGAGCAGGTCGGGTCGATAGCTTAGTCAAGCTCATTAACCAGTCGGCTAAGTTGGGGTCAGATCTCCAGCCAATGTCATGCCTTATGTTTTCGGGGAAATGGACCAATTAACGACTATACAGAAACATGCTTGTTCTATGTGGTTCCATCCATGGTGGTAGAACAACCATGTAGGCTCCACACAAGATGCCACGTGGGTGACACATAGGGGCCATTGCTGTTGTGACATGTTTAATGGGCCTAATTTTAAATGGATATATCTTTTGATCCATAAGTCGGATTGGGGCACAACTTATTGTCAGAAGGGTTTTGTCAAGACAAACACTATGTTATTGTTTGTTTCTAATTTTAAGGTAGTTGAAAAATGACAAATTTTATGACCCCATTTCCATGACAAGCCTATGGAGGTTGGGTCTATGATAATAATTCACCCTTATACCCTTAGTAGGGGCTCTGGGTAGTGAAAGGGGTGTGTTACACCTGTTAGACATGGTATGATTCATTGGTCTCTTTCACATGGATGAAAAACTAAAATATCAATAGATTTATGACTCATTTGTAACTATGAAGCAACTTTCAACTATAACCTATGGCCTAGTCACAACATTTTGAAAAGTGCCCAATATAGTGCTACATGTTGTTTAACCAATAAGAAAATATGTTTACCTTACAAAACAAACGTAAAATTTGGATTAGACAATGCTATGAAATATCATATTTCTTGGAACTTCTTTGGTTTTTTAGTTGGATTTCTCATCAATGAAATATTCATAGGATCATTTTAGGCTTCGTAGAAAAGAACAATGGTGCTATGTTTAGAGGGAAATGAACATTAATGATCACTGCTACATAGAATTTAATGGTTGTTGCAAAATTTATCGATAAATATTTCCAATTAGAGACAATGTCAGGGAATTGGAAAATATTCAAGGTGAGGAATTACATGCTACCATGATTGGGATTTCCTAGTTTAGGTCAAATATTATTTGTGACCCATGTGTGGCATATTTTAAGGAGAAGCTTTAAGAATTTCCAAACTTATTCGTTTAGAGTTGTATCCTTTTTTCATTATAGGAGACATCATTTCAAACTCCAATAAGCACTAGGGCACGGTGCATAAAGGTTGCTCAAGGATGTGAGAGTGTGAAGATGAAGAGGTGATCCATAGTAATTTCTACAAATTCTTAACAAAATTAGTGTATATTGAATTCGACACCCTTCCTATATGTAAGGGACATAAATAAAAATGACATGTCATCACTACTTGGATTGTTAGACTGGAAGGGTGATGTGCTACAGGTCTCAATGAAAATAGGTCAAGGCTCTTATGGAGAATTTGTTCTAGAAAATTCTCATTATGCAATATAAGCTTCTATAATGAAGGCACGTTTGTGAAGCTCAAAAATTGTAAGAGCTTGTCAAGGAGGAATAAGAGAGACATGGGGTGGAAGGATGATGGCAGTGAAAGGATGAAAGATCAAAGATAAGTTAAAAAGGTAGTGCAACATGTTAATTGAAGAAGGTTAAGAAGTTGTAATGAACCTCAAACACACCCTTAAAAAAACATTCCTCACTGACTTAATTCTAGTACTTAATGGGTACTTCACAAGTATATAACTTAATACTATGATATTGGCTTAATTATTGACTAGTTTTTCTTTTGTAATACTTGGGTGCAAATTGATTTTAAGTTTTGACATAATAATTGCTCACCTTATAATTCATATATTTTAGGTTGTCCTTAAATTTTTCCCATGATACTCTTTGGTCTATGGTTTGTGCTAGTGGCATATTAAAATACAATTACTCTTAATTTAATTATGAGATCTTTTAACTAACATATCTCTTAGCTAGGCACAAATATTATTTTAACCCCTTATTGAATTCATATAAAGTTTGACACAAGGTTAGTTTCGTAAATATGATATACAATCACACCATAAACTCTCACCCCTCTTTCTTCGTTCATCTATGACTAGTCCTACCCCAAAATTATTTACCAAACTCTAACCATGGCATAAATATTTGGTTATTGAAAAGTGTTGCCTTTATTGCACTAGGATTTCGAGCCTTTACATGATAATTATAAGATATCCTTCCTGATGTATTAGGTTAGTTTGGCCTCACCATATGTATTTATGAGTTTTATGATTATAATCTTATTTAATCTAGAATTTAATACAAAGGATGGACACTACCAGTGTACCCTCTGTAGACTATATTAAACTTTTAGCCAACTGTATCATTATCTGATTTTATTTTCCATCTTTACATGCAAACTAGAATTCTAATTTTGAAATTACAGTCACTGCCTTTACAAAGTAAATATGTGTCAAAAATTATTCTATAAAGTCCTTACCAAGTAAACAGGAAAAACATATTCTTTTATATATATGTAACAAGATATTTTATTGCTCTGAGTAAACATGAAGTACTTGAATGATTTTCAAATTACTTGAATGATACATTTCTATCTTTCCTTTTTCATTTGCATATGAAATATTAAAAAAACTTACAAAACTGTAACAACTTTAATACTATACATATTCTCACTAAAATACTTAGCATAACACAATTCCTAAAATAGAATTTGTTTAATATACCAACTTGTCAAATGTTTCTAGAAAATAATACTGGAGCTACAATGCTCCTTCCAACCTTGACTCTTCCTCTTAGATGAGCTCCCCCAAGGTTCAATGAGTTTCCAACAAAAAGACCTTTCGTTCTTTTTTTCCTTTTTCTTCTTTTTTCTTTTTTACCTCCTCACATCCATTTTCCCCCTCGTGAGTCCATCCTAGGTAAAAGACAAAAAAATCCCCTTTTTAGGATTATGTTGGTAGTTAGTAACTACCTCCTCCCATATCCATTAGGTGGCAGGCTGTTACTTTGTTCATTGATAAGTTCCACTTGTAGATTTTTACTATAGATTCAACAATTCATGTGATATACTAAAACATAAGACAAGAATCTACTCTACTCTTCTCAGCGGAAACAAAAAATGATTGATGAAAACATTAAGCAGAAAGAGGAAGAATACACAAATAACACATTATTTCTCTAGGGAAAGCCACTTCTCAAAACCCTGACTATCTAAATTGCATTAACCAGAAGATATGAGAAGAAAATATAGTGCTTGTTCATACTAGAACAATTCCTGCACAAGTATGATCTAACTCTCTGCTTCACAAGCCAGCTCAAACCAACACTTAGCCAATTCTGATGCCTTCCAAGCACCTACTTCCTTGCACAATCCCTAGAGGAATTATCCCATATTTAATTGGGAAATCCACTCTCCATAACTGCGCAATCCAAACATAGGCCCTCAACTGATTGCATGCACCATCTGTACAACTCGAAACATTATACAACTGATAGTACGCTATCCCTGCACTTTAGTCTCAACCGGGTCTTCCTCTAAAATAACATGCATGATTTATTTATTGTAACCACATTGCATTAGAAATATTTATGTTGATAGATGTGTCTATTTTGGAATTGGGCTTCAGTAATTTCAATTTAATTATCAACTAGTTCAATCATATAAATTAGATGGTTGGTAAACGTCAATAGCCATCAATCCATAACAAGCATCAAAACACTTACTACATAACACATTTCAAGTTGCCAAAATTAAGAAAAAAATCATTAAAACTAACTAAATTATAATTTTTTTATGGAATTACTTTTTAATATTAATAAATAACTATAATAAAAATTACTATATAACTTCAACATATACACATTTAAAAAAGAGAACAAGATTCTTAAATATGGAGATTTACCCCCACTTTACCATGTGGGTTCTTAATTTGTAAATAAGGGTTGTTAGCCAATACCATGGGTTATCCATACTACACGCATAAAAAAATCATATCTTACTTTAGATGACACTTGTTCATATGATATTATTTTTTAATTAATCAATTTAATTAAAAGAGAAAAAAAAAGAATAACTAATTTGGAGATAAATCCCAACTTTTGATTTATCATGGAGTATATATGAGTTGGTTTGTGTGATTTACCTATGAAGTGTAGACCAGTTGGTTTGTGTTGGGTTTAGTCCCTACCGGGTCACAAGTTCAAACCTCATGGGGAGGGGTTGAGAGTGGAAGCCACTTTGGGTGAACAATTTGGGTGAATTGTTCAAACCTCATAGTGAGGGGTTGATAATGGAAGCCACTTTGAGTGATTTGTTCAAAACTCACGAGGACAAATTGTGAATGGAAGCCACTTTGGGTGAATTAAACTTTTCTCAATCAGGCTCCCACAATCCTGGTGCTAAACATCCCAATCAGGCTCCCACAATCCTGGTGATAAGCATCCTGCTCCCACAATCCTAGTGATAAACATCCCAATCGAGCTCCCACAATCCTGGTGATAAGCATCCCATTCAAGCTCTCACAATCCTGGTGATAAGCATCTCATTCAGGCTCAATCAGGCTCCCATAATCCTGGTGATAAGCATCTCATTCAGGATCTCACAATCCTGGTGATAAGCATCTCATTCAGGCCTAGTGATAAACATCCCAATCGAGCTCCCACAATCCCGGTGATAAGCATCCCATTCAGGCTCTCACAATCTTGGTGATAAGCATCTCATTTAGGCTCAATCAAGCTCCCACAATCCTGGTGATAAGGATCCCATTCAGTATCTCACAATCCTAGAGATAAGTGTCTCATTCAGGCTCCATTCGGGCTGCTCCCACAATCGTGGTGATAAACATCCCATTCGGGCTCCCACAATCTTGGTCATAGGAATCTCATTTAGTCTCCATTCAGGCTGCTTCCACAATCGTACAATCGTGGTGATAAACATCCCATTCGGGCTCCCACAATCTTGGTGATAAGCATCCAATTCAAGGCTCTTAGAATCCTGGTGATAAGCATCTCATTCAGGCTCTCACGATCCTGGTGATAAGCACCCCATATTGTGGGTGGATGAATCTTCTACCATCCAATGAAAGAGCTAGCTGTCTATCGAAGTAATAATTATTAGATAGATAGCAAGGATTTAACTCTCATAGAATATTCTAAAATATTCTTAGTAGTACTTACTGATCAAAGGTTAATATTAGTCTCAAAAGTAGTTACGCATTTTCTACTCTTTTAATTAAATTTATTAATTATATTTTTTGGGCATGTGGTATTGATAAGTTATGATATTGACCCATACAAAGCCTATTTATAAGTTAAGAACCTTATTAAGTGGAAATGAATCTCCATGATTAATAATCTTATTACATGGAGTACAAATTATTTTTGGAGAAAACTGTATGATAAAGAGGTGAACTTTAACTCTCATAGAATATTCTAAAATATTCTTAGTAGTAATCTGATCAAAGGTTAATATTAGTCTCAAAGTAGTTATGCCCTTTCTACTCTTTTAATTAAATAGATTAATTATATTTTTTGGGCATGTGGTATTGATAAGCTATGATATTGACCCATGGTATTGTAACAAAGCCTATTTATGAGTTAAGAATCTTCATGGTTAAGTGGAAATGAATCTCCATAATTAATAATCTTATTACATGGCGTAAAAGTTATTTGTGGAGAACAGTGTATGATAAAGAGGTGAAAGGTTGACATTTTAGGTGAACACTTCACTGTGATGATGGGTAAGTGTTCACCCAAAAGGTGAAACATTTCACCTCTTTATCACACAATTTGCTCCAGAAATCACTTCTACTGCTACACCATATTTTATTTAATGCATAATATATTTAATCTCACATATATATATATATATATAATAATAATAATAATAATAATATAATAATAATAATTATTATTATTATTATTATTATTTTAAGATCAATTTATAATTTAGCTAATTTCTATGATTTTTTTATAAATTAGCCATATAAGATATATTATAAAAATAAGTATTCTAATGTTTATTTAGAAATTGATATTTATGAAAGTTTAAGAATTATTTAATTTATATAATTTTATATAGTTAAATTAATTCATAAAATAATGAAATGGAATTTAAAAAGTTATATCTTAATTTATGATTGGAGGATGTGATCCAATAGTTAGATGAGGAGATTTGGCCCCACAAGTCTTATGGCTCAATCCCGAACAAAACTATATATAACTAAAAACTACACCAAACAATTTTTTTTAATTGAAAAAATTAGCAAAAAGATATATCACACCAAACAAGTTTCTTCAGTTGAAAAAGAAAAGAAAAGATGTAAGACCCCTCAAAATTTGAATAAGTGAATTCAGAAGGCCATGTTCTATGGTTAATGTTCCAAACAAGGTATACATACAGTGACTTCCAAACATAGAACTGAACATCCATCCATCTGTCAATCAAAATCCGGAATCCCACAGCCTCTGCCGCTGATACTGATGGCCGTGGTCTATTACTCTGCATATTATGGACCATGATACTAATTGCATTTATCTTATAACTTCTCCAAAAGACTCCATTGATTTCTACAAAACAACAAAACATTTACATAAACATAAACTATATAAAATGCTACTCGTTTCTTGCCATATCCTCACAGGGACTTCCTTCTTGTGTCGCTTGTTCATTGGCCTCTTGGAAGGGGGACGTTGCTTCTGCTCGTTGCATTTCATCCACTTGTATGATAGACTGTTCACCAGATGGAATTGCTTTTATGAGCCCAAAAACTTCTTTCAGAACTCCAACCATGGATGTTTCCACCGTGACTTCCATGTTGTCAACTTTAAGATTTAGATTGTTCAATTTGGTTGCCAAGTTGTCAATTGAAAACTGAAGTCGGACTACTTCCTACCAAATTCTTGTAAGTTGATTAGAAACCACTGTGAAATGAGAATGAGCCTCTTGAATAAGTTGTTCCCCTATCTTAGCTATCAGAGCCGAAATATCCTCCTTTATTGAAGTCATCTCTTCCTTAGAAAGAATGCCATTACCATTTGTGCTAAAAGATGCCATTTTGTAGACTATTCGACCCTGGATCCGTATCACATGCATTCTCAAATTTTGTATTAGGACCTTAATATACTTGTCTTGGTCCTTGTCGCTTGATGTATAGATCCTTTTGTATTGAATGTGAACATCTCGTTTTTTATCAGGTTCGGCTTGAAGCTCCATTTCCACTGTCGTCACTCCACCCTTGAACTTGCTTGAGATTAACAACTTTAGCGTGAGAAGAGTACTGACCTTTCTTCCTTTGAAGCGAAGGTTAAATGTTGTCACGATCTGACTTCACTTGTCATATATCATGGCTTTGATCCCCTTCCATATATAGTTGGTGATCTTCCTATGAGATTCCTTCAACTTGTTTTGCCACCCAAGGTGAGCCTACTGTGTGTTACAAATAAGAAGAACAATTAGTGGTCTGTCAGGAGCTAATTCTAGATCTTTCGAAACCTTAAGAGGCCTCTATCGGTGATTTATTTTCCTCATGGAATATAACATAAGGCTGGCTCCCTTTTATCCATAATCATCATCCCTTGTTCTAAATTGGCACCTCTATTTTCTTGTTCATTAACGGTTTGATTTTTTTCCCTCTTAACATATATATGTTGATGATATCAAATTTTTTCATGAGAATTTCTATATGGTGGAATATAGGAGGTAGATCTACTTCCCTTTGATCTTTAATTTTGTGACATTTTTGAATGATAATCATTGAGTCTCCACTCAGACTTATGTGACAAAATCCCATTGAGGAGGCCATCTTCAATCCTTGCCAAAGGTGTAGGAATATACAGGGTAAGTTCCTCAGACAGAACACCAGAAGGACACCGCTCACAAACAGATCACAGATCAATACACCAGTATTTTGACGTGGTTAAAACCCTCAGAGAGGGAAACAGTCCACGGCCTGCGCCAACGTGGCTACTACAGGCAATTTATTAATAAAAGAATGAAACTTTACATAAGCTTCTCTCATGCACGGTTACCCTACAAATGACCCTCCATGCGCTTTAAATAGAATTCATGGACCA
>APFE030889635.1:68176-98434 GCA_000404065.3 Pinus taeda | reverse complement strand
CTTGAATTAACTGAGACAACTAAGTTAATTTAACTTAGCTAACTCATACACTTTGTCTTGTGATGTGGAATTGCAATTTTATTCCTAATTTAATTCAAGGACAAAATTAAATTAAGATTTTCTCGTTGCATTTTCAATACTCCCTCTCAACAAGAAATGGATTATCAGAGACCCCAATTCTTCCTCCATGGAACTCAAATTTTCCTCTTGAAAATGCCTTAGTCAATATGTCTGCATCCTATTCCTCTATAGGAATATAATCGAGCAACATGATTCTCCTCTACATACAATCTCATAGATGGTGATGCTAGAGGTCGATATGCTTGGATTGATCATGAAAAACTGGATTCTGAGAGAGTTTGATACAATTTTGATTGTCATAGTAAATCAATGTAGGATTCATCTCCTGACCAATAATCCCAAGAAGGATCTTCCTCATCCAAATAGCCTCACAAGCTACTTAATTAGCAGCCATGCACTCTTCTTCTTCCGAACTAAGTGCAATTGATCTCTGCTTCTTGTTGTACCAAGAAAACGCTGTTGACCCAATATTGAAGATTCCCCCTGATGTGCTCTTCTTGTCGGATGGAATACCTGCCCAATCTGCATCTGTGAAGCCTTGAAGCTTCACTCCCTTTGTCCATTTGTACCAAATACCAAACCGAGTGGTGCATTTGAGATATCTCAACACATGTTTAGCTTCCTTCCAATAGAGTTTAGTTGGATTAACTGTTGCTTTACTAAGCTATTTAATTGAAAAACATATGTTTGGTCGCGTGTTCACCAAATACACAAGTGAACCCACAATCTGCCTATAAATAGTAGCCTCCACTACTTCACCTGAAGTAGCATCTTCCTTCCTCCAATTCCCTATTAGAGGGGTCTCCATGGGTTTGTTGCTTTCCATGTGGAACTTCTTTAGTATATAGTTTGCATACTTGCCTTGAGAGACAAACAATTCCTCATCTCCATGCCATACTTCCATACCAAGGAAATAATGTATGAGCCCCAGGTCCTTCATCTCGAATTCTCTTGAATGATCATCTTTGCAAGATTTTACCAGCTTCTCATCACCTGTTAGAGTTAAATCATCAACATATATATTATAATAAAAAATTTACCTTCAACCACAATATGGTAAAAGTTCACATCTGCTTCACTTTTGGTGAAGCCAACCTAGAGAAATAATTGTCAATCCTGGTGTACCAAGCACGGGGTGCTTGTTTCAATCCATACAACACTCACTTGAGTCTGCACACATGTGAATCTCTGTTGAAGGTCTAAAATACTCCAGTCTACTCAATGTACACCTCTTCCTCAATCACTTTGTTGAGGAATGTTGTCTTCACATCCATCTAATGTATCTTCCATCCCACTGCGCTTAAAGTGCTAGAATAGATCTGATTGAAGAGTACCTTTCTACTGGAGAAAAGTCTCCTCGTAATCAATTCCCTACACTTGAGAGAACCCTCTGGCCATAAATCTGGCCTTGTGTATCTCCACACTCCCATATGTTGCTTTCTTTACCTTGTAAAGCCATCTAGAACTCACCACTGACTTGTTTGCTGGTCTTGGGACCACTTCGCAAACACTATTTTTGATAATGGAGTGATACTCCTCTACCATGGGGTCAACCCATACTAGTTGTTGCAATGCTTCCTCAAATTAGGATGGCTCAATCTCTACACTCTCGCTCATCAGATACATGTAGCTAGTGTACCGATCTGGTGACCTCCTCTGCCTGCACTGTGATGTGGGTGCTCCCACACTCACTCTAACATCATGCATCAATCTGTCAGCCTCTCTAGTGTGGTTCTTCCCATCTCTTGAAGTATTTGTTAAAATAACAACATGAAATCCTAATTTAATTTGTCCTTGAATTAAATTAGGAATTAAATCGAAATTCTATTCTCATAGAAACTTGTAATAGTTAACTAAGTTAATTTGACTTAGTTGGCATAGTAAATTCGAGTTGGAAGTCTATCTAGAGTCATGTAGAGAAATTCCTAAATTTTAGGGTTCTAGATTGAGTTCTTTTGAGTTGTAATTAATTAACTCAGTCTAACTGAGTTAAATTAAGTTAAACTAGTTCAAACAGTTGGACGAACTAGTAGGAGGTCTAGTAGTGGGGACAAGCACCAGTGCAACTTCACTCCACCAAATAACTAAAGATTCACTCATAAATAACTCATGCATGCCAGTTCAGAGGAAGACCCAGTTGAGATTAGAGTTCAGGGACAATGCACTATCAATTGTATAATTTTCTGAGTTGTATAGATGGTGCATGCAATCAGTTTAGGGCCTATGGATGGATTGCGTAGTTATGAGTGGGGAATTTCCCAATTAAATATGGGTAATTCTCTCAAGAATTGTGAAAGGAAGTAGGGGCTTGGAAGGCATCAAAATTGGCTAACTGTTGGCTTGAGTTGGTTTGTGAAGCAAAGAGATAGATTGTACTTGTGCGGGAATTGTTTGGTTTGAAAAAGCATTGTATTTTCTTCTTAAATCTTCTGGTTAATGAAATATAGATAGTCAATGTTTTGAGCAGTTGCTTTTGCCAGAAAAATATTGTGTTATGTGCAATTGAAATTATTCTTTTTCTGCTTAGTGTTTTCATCGATCAATTTTTGTTTCTGCTAATGAGGAGAGTAAATTATTGTCTTATGTTTTAGCATATCACATAAGTTGTTGAATCTACAAGTAAAAATATACATGGTATCAGAGCTGAAGACATTATAGAAGAGGAGAATTCAAGTTTGTTGTGCAGGTGAAATCGAATTTACAAGTTCATACTTTAGAGTAAACAATATGTCATTTTATGGTTTGAGACTTGAGTATGCCCTAGAGGGAAACTTGAATTACATATATTGGAAGGAAATGATGGAGGCAGTGATAGAAGACAAATGGCTGAAGGAATTCATATATCATGATATTCTGAAGCCTCCAGAATCTAATGTTAAATATCTGGCTGAATGGAGAAAGTGTATGGAAAAAGTGAGAAGGATTATCCTAAAAGGAGTTCGAGATAATATTGTCTCAAATATCCACGGTAAGGAAAATCCATTTGCAATGTGGAAGGCATTGAAAGACCTGTTTCAAAATGTCATTGACCACAAGAAGCTAGCATTGAAAGAAAAACTTAGAAAGATCAAGACAGAGAAGGGTGACTTTATTTCGAAGTACTTGACCAAGTCCACCCAATGTCGGGATGAGCTTGGAAGTGTTAGGATTACTATTGCCGAAGACGATCTGGTGAGCCTAGCAATTCTAGGACTTCCCAAGAGCTGGCACAGTTACCAGGACTCAGTTAATGGGAGGGAGAAGCTACCAAAGTGGGAGTAATTGTGGTCCGACTTGGTACATGAAGAGATTCAGCGGAACACGAGAGTCGAATCCTCATCAAAGCATGATGATGAGGAGAATTGTACCCCAGAGGGTAAGGCAAAGAAAGGAAAGAGGAAGTCATCCCATTCCAAATCAAATTCTTGTCAGGGCGGCTAGAAGAAGGACATGTCTAAAATTAAGTGTTTTCACTATCACGAGCTAAGACATTTTTCCACAAAGTGTCCGTATAAGGTCGGTAAGAAGCCCTCAGGAGGAGTGGTAGGTGAGACTCTTGCTTCACAATTTGAACTAGATTTTACCCTTATCACTTGTAAGGTGTCATCGATGATGGGTAGTGTGTGGTACCTAGATGGTGGAGCTTGTTTCCACATGACCAGTAACAAATAACTCTTCAGTAACTTGGAGGAGAAGGATCTCTAGATGCATATCGAGATGGGTGATGATGGGAGTTATGGTGCAACCAAGATCAGTACAGTTACCTTTTAGAGGGAGTCTGGTTCACCCCTCACTTTGCGAGATGTTATGTATGTTCCTGGTTTGAAGAAGAACTTAGTTTCGATTGCCATGTTGGAGGATAGAGGCTATGATGTGATATTTAGTAAGGGAAAGGCGTTCCTTCATCACATAGCCACAAGACAGGTGAAGAGGATAGGGGTTCAAGTGAAGAACCTCTACAAGTTGGAGGTAGAAGATTTTGCTACCTTTAGCACTAAAGCAGAGAAGGTGCAGAGCTGAGTCATCGTGAGTTGTGGCATAGGAGTTTGGGCTATTTTCACCATGGCACTTTGAAGATCATGTAGAAAATTTGTACTGGTCTTGCCAAGGGTACACTAGAGCAGGTAGACACATGCAAAGGGTGTACATTATGGAAGTACACCAAAGCTTCCTTTCATGACAAAGACAGTCAAGCATAGGTGATCCTCGATTGAGTTCACTCAGATGTGTGTGGATCGTTCTTGACAACATCCACGACCAAACACATGTATTATGTGATATTTGTTGATGATTTTTCTCGTAAGTGTTGGATCTTCTTCATGTAGAAGAAATATCAGACTTTTTCTAAGTTTTTGTAATTTAAAGCATTTTTCGAGAAAGATACTGGTAGGAAACTTAAAGCTCTTAGGAGTGGTAACGATAGAGAGTATGTGTCGAATGAGTTCAAAAACTTTTGTGCATTAGAAGGAATTTGAGAGGAGTTGATAGCACCTCATAGCCCACAAAATAATGGGATGGCTGAAGGAAGAACAAGAGTATTGTGGGAGCAACACAGGCGATGTCACATGATCAAGGCCTACCATTACACTTGTGGGATGAAGCATGAAACACAATTGTTTATTTGCATAATAGAAGCCCTCATCGAATTCTCGGGAGGAGTACACCAGAAGAGTTTTTTATAGGGAAGAAACTAGATATGGCACACTTCAAGATCTTTGGTTCATCAGTCTACTGCCATGTTACCAAAGATGGATGGATGATGTGGAGAAACCACATGCAGAGGAGCAGGGAGTGGAGACACCCACTCATGCAGAGTCTTCTAGAGATGGGAGAAAGCACACCAACGAGGCTGACAGGTTGTGGCATGATGCTAGAGAGAATGTGGGAGCACCCACATCAAAGTGCAGGCATAGGAGGTCACCAGAGAGGTACACTGGCTACATGGCTCTGATGGGTGGATGTGTAGAGATTGAGCCATCCTATTTTTGAGAAAGTAGTGAAGAAACTAGTTTGGGTTGATGCCATCATTGAGGAGTATGAATCCATTGTCAGGAACAATGTTTGGGATGTGGTCCCAAGACTGACATACAAGTCAATGGTGAGTTCCAGATGGATTTACAAGTTAAAGAAATAAGCGGATGGTAGTGTGGAGAAACACGAGGCCAGGTTTGTGGCTAGAGGGTTTTCTGAGGTGGAGGGGATCTATTATGATGATACTTTTTCTCCTGTTGCAAGGTACTCATCAATCAGGTCCATTCTAGGATTGTCAACACAGATGGGATGGAAGATACATTAGATGGATGTAAAGACAACATTCCTCAATGACATGATTGAGGAAGAGGTATATATTGAGCAACCTGAAGGATTTGAGACCTTCAACAAAGAGTCGCATGTGTGCCGAATCAATCGAATGTTGTATGGACTGAAACAAGCACCTCGTGCTTGGTACACTAGGATCGACAACTATTTCACATATTGGGCTTCACCAAAAGTGAAGCAGATGCGAACCTTTACCATATTGTGGTTGACGGTAAATTGTTGATTATTGTTTTATATATCGATGATTTGATTTTGACAGGTGATGATAAGCTGATCAAGTCTTTCAAAGAGGATCTTGCAAGAGAGTTCGAAATGAGGGACTTGGGGTTCATGTACTACTTTCTGGGGATGGAAGTATGGCAAGGTGATGAGGAACTGTTTGTCTCTCAGGTAAAGTATGCTAACGAGATACTCAAGAAGTTCCACATGGAGAGTAGTAAACCCATGGAGACTCCTCTAGCTGGTAACTGGAGGAAGGAGGATGCTACTTCCAGTGAAGTAGTGGAGGCTACTGTTTACACGCAACTTGTGGGTTCACTCATGTATGTGGTGAACACACGACTGGACATGTGTTATGTAGTTAAGCAGCTTAATCAAGCAATGGTTAAGCTGACGAAGTTGTATTGGAAGGAAACCAAACATGTGTTGAGATACCTCAGAGGCACTACTTAGTATAGTCTTTGGTACAAACGGATAGAGGGAGTGAAGCTACAAGGCTTCACCGATGCAGATTGGGTAGGGATTCCATCTGACTGGAAGAGAACATCAGGTGGGATCTTTAGTATTGGGTCAACAGTTGTTTCTTGGTACAACAAGAAACAAATATCAATTACACTCAGTTCAATAGAAGCAGAGTACATGAATACTAGTCAATCAACTTGTGAGGCTATCTGGATGAGGAAGATCTTGGTTGGTTTGTTTGGTCCGTAGATGGATCTAACAGTGATTTACCATGATAATCAAAGTTGTATCAAACTCTCTAAGAATCCATTTTTTCATCATTGGTCCAAGCATATTGATATCGGTATCACTGTCTTCGAGATTGTTTGCAAAGGAGAATTATGTTGTTGGAGTAGATTCCCACAGAGGAACATGATGCAAATATTTTGACAAAAGCCTTATCAAGATGCAAATTCAAGTTTCACAAAGGAAAGATCGGGGTAGCAGATAATCCTTTTCTTGTTGAGAGGGAGTGTTAAAAATAACAACAAGATATCCTAATTTGATTTGTCCTTGAATTAAATTGAAATTATATTCTCATAACAACTTGTAATAGTTAACTGAGTTAATTTGATGTAGTTGGCTCAGTAAATTCAAGTTAGAAGGCTATCTAGAGTCATGTAGAGTGATTCCTAAATTTTAGGGGCCCAAGTTGTGTTCTTTTAAGTTGTAATTAACTCAGTCTAACTGAGTTAAAGTCAGTTAAACTAGTTCAAATAGTTGGAGGAACTAGTAGGAGGTCTAGTAGCGGGGACAAGCACCAGTGCACCTTCATTGCTCCACCAGTTAACTTAAGATTCACTCATAATTAATTCATGCATGTTAGTTAAGAGGAAGACCCAATTGAGATTAGAGGTCGGGGACATTGTACTATCAATTGTATTATTTTACAAGTTGTATAGATGGTGCATGCAATCAATTGAGGGCCTATGGATGGATTGCATAATTATGAGTGGGGAATTTCCCAATTAAATATGGGCTAATTCTCTCAAGAATTATGTTACGAATTAGGGGCTTGGTAGGTAGCAGAATTGGCTATGTGTTGGATTGAGTTGGTTTGTGAAGCAGAGAGATAGATTCTACTTGTGCAGGAATTGTTCGGGTTGAACAAGAATTGTATTTTCTTCTCAGATCTTCTGTTTAATGCAATATAGATATTTGGGGTTTTGAGCAGTTTCTTTCCCCAGAAAACTATTGTGTTATGTGCGATTGAAATTCTTCCTTTTCTACTTAGTGTTTTCATCGATCAATTTTTGTTTATGTTGATGAACAAAGTAAATTCTTGTCTTATGTTTTAGCATATCACATAAGTTGTTGAATCTACAAGTAAAAATCTACAATATTTGCATGAGTGGGTGCTTCCACTCTCTACTCCTCTACATGTGGTTTCTCCACATCATCTCGAGGTTCTTCCTTTGGAGCTAAAAGCTCCTCATATGCATGCAATTGAAGCTCCCTCTCAAGGGAACATCTCATGGCCTTCTCTTCATCAGATTTCACATCTCTACAAACCATTGTCATCCTATGAGATGGGAGGTACACCCAATAGTTGTGAGCTGTATCAGTGTACCCCACAAATATTCCCAACTCATCTGTTGGCTCTAGCTTTTTCCTTGCATCCTTGGTAACATGAAAGTAAATTGATGAACGAAAGATCTTGAAGTGTGCCACATATGGTTTCTTACCTGAAAAAGCTTATTCTGGTGTACTCATCCTGAGAATCCAATGAGGAATCCTGTTTTACACATATAAATCTGTGTTGCATGCTTCAATCTACAAGTGTAACGATAGGCCCCAATCATGTAACATCTCCCGTGCAACTCCCACAATACTTTTGTTCTCCCTTTCATCCACCCCATTCTACTGTGGGTTATGGGGTGCTATTAACTCCTGTCGAATGCCTTCTGATGCAAAAAAGTTCTTGAATTCATTCGACACATATTATCCACCGTCATCGATCTTGAGAGGCTTCACTTTCTAGCTAGTGTCTTTCTCAACAAGTGCTTTAAATTCAAAAAATTTAGAGAACATATGATATTTCTTTTGCATGAAAAAAATCCAACACTTATGTGATAAATCATCTACAAATATTACATAATACCTGTGCTTGGCTATGGAGCTTGTCGAGAATGGTCCACACACGTTTGAGTGAACTCTTTCAAGGATCAGTTGTGCTTGAATTTCCTTACCATGAAAGGTAGCTTTGGTTTACTTCCCCATTGTACATCCATTTCATGTATCTCTCTACTCTAGTGCACCCTTGGAAAGTCCTGTAGAACTTTGTTGCATGATCTTTAAAGCTCCATGGTTCAAGTGACCCAATCTTCTATGCCAAAATTCACTTGTCATGAGGCTATATGACGAAGTAAATCCTTTCCTTTTCTAAATATCACATCGTATCCATGGTCCTCCAACATAGAAATTGAAACTAAAATATTCTTCAGACCTGAAGCATACATGACATATTTTAATGTGAGAGGAGAACTAGATTCCCTCTAAAAATTAACTATACCAATGCTCGTCATGCTATGTCTTCCATCATCTCCCATTTCGATGTGCATCTGAAGGTCCTTCTCCTCCAAGTCACTGAAAATTATTTGTTTTTGGTCATATGGAATGAGTTTCCTATCCATATACCACACACTACCCATCACCGATGTCACCATGCAAGCAATGAGGGTGAAATCCAACTCGAATTGTGAAGCAAGAGCTTCACCTACCGCTTCTCTCGAGGGATTCTTTCCAACCTTCTTGTGTAGAAACTTCCGAGAAAAGTGTCCCAGCTCATGATATTGAAAACATTTAATCTTCAACAACTCCTTCTTCTTACCACCTTGACTGGAATTTGATTTTGAATAGGATGAATTCCCTTTTCCTTTCTTCGCCTTTCCAGCCAACTCACAGTTCTCCTCATCATCATGCTTGGATGAGGATCCATCTCTGGTTTTTCACTGAATCTCTTCTTGCACCAAGTCAGACCACAAATTCCCCCTGTAGTAGCCTATCCTTCCCATTTATTGAATCATAGTAGCTGTTCCAACTCTTGGGAAGACTTAGAAGTTATAGGTTGACCAAACCATCTTCAAAAACTATAACACCAACACTTTGAATCTCATCCTAACATTGGGTGAACTTGTTCAAGTACTTTGGTATTGTGTCACCCTTCTCCATCTTGATTTTCCTGAGCTTGTCCTTCAGTGCCAGCTTCCTGTGGTCACTGCTATTTTGAAACATGTCTGTCAAGGCCTTCCACATTGCACATGGAGTCTCCTTCCCATGGAGGTTAGAGACAATATGATCTCAAACTCCTTCTAGTATGATCCTTCTTGCCTTTGCAGCACATTTACTCCACTCTGCCATATTTTTAGCATCAGTTATTGGAGGCTTAGGAATAACAGTGTCTATGAATTCCTTCAGCCCATTGTCTTCCAACACTACTTCCATCCTGTCCTTCCAAGAAATATAGTTCAAACTACCCTCAAGGGCATATTCAAGTCTCAATTTGTAGAACGACATCCTCTTGGCTCTGAAGAATGATACTAAAAATTCTATTTCACCTGCAAAAGTGTTAGGAAACCAGCTTACATATAGATAAAAAGATAGATCAACGCCTTAGAATTCAGCCTCTTCGAGGGGGCAAACTCCTTTACATTACACAAATGAACAATTCTTGGATGATACAAATGACAAGACCTCCTTTCTATATATAGGAGTCTAAGGGGTCATAATATAATCAGAGTCGCCATAACAATAATAATGTAAGGTCACAATAATAACAATAGTGGGCTTCTATGGGGCACAATAATAACAATGTGGGGACTACAGGGGCACACCATTATAATAAGGGGGTTGTACTAATAACAATAAGGGGTTACACTAGTAGTATAGGGACCTAACATGCCCCTGTCCTTCAAAATGTGTTGTCCTCAACACTTGATTAGTTCTTGATGCTTTTGTATAAATTCTTGTCCTCCTATGTGGAATATTCAGTGGGTAAGTTCTTCCACTTGATGAGATACTCTGAAATTGATCTATTTCGTAGCTTTTGATTTCTCAGTTCTGTGACTGCTTCAGGTTCCAATATGATTTTTCCTTCTTTGTCAAGTTTTCACAATACTGTTTGAACTGGGATCTTCTGCAACTTTTGAATGAGTTCCCAGTCCTTTGGGCATATGGATATATGTAAGGCATGATGTTTGGAAGAACAATTTGTGGAATCAAATGAATAACATGGTCATGATCACGAATAGGTGGGAGGCCTTTGGGAGTCTCAAATACCTTGGAATGATTTTCCAAAACGTTTTGGAGATCTGGAGAAATACTGATTTCGATGTGGGATCATCTAGTGAACATAATTGTGAAATTACACCCCATTGTTATTTATTTAGAAGCTTTGTCATGCTGTTAGAGTTGATTATCCTTTCAGGTTTTCCTTTAATACCCCTCAATTCAACTTCCTTTCCTTCCCAAAAAATTTCAAGAAAAGTTCTTGAAAAGTAAAAGCTATCGTACCCAAAGATTGTAGCCATTGGACTCCTAATAAAACATCAACACCACCCGTTGGAATGGAAAGCACTGGGCTATTCAATACATATTCTCCCATGGATAGCTTGATATTATGGCACTTTCCAGAGCAATTTATGGTTCCTCCAGTTGCAACCATCACTTGACACTCCGGTGCTAGATATAGGAAGCAATTCAATTCCTTGGCTATCCTACAATCAATAAAATTATGGGTACTACCCGAATCAATCAACACTCTTACTTTTTCTTTCTTCATATGTCCTTATATCTTGATATTTTGAGGAGTGGTAATTTCTTCTAATGCATTACAGGATATGGTCGGATTGATTTCTTGAGACTCGATGTGATCTTTCAATTCTTGAAAATTTTTCTTCTTGATATGTCCTTCTATATTGATAGTTTGAGGAGTGGTAATTCTATCCAATGCATTACAAGATATGGTTGGATTCATTTATTCTTTCTTGATGTGATCTTTCACTTCTTGAACCTTTTTCTTCTTGATATGTCCTTCTATCTTGAGAAGTTATAGGAGTGGTAAATTCTTTCCAATGCTTTACAAGATATGGTTGGATTCATTTCTTCTTTCTCTGGGGTTGGTTCCTGGTGTATATACTCTTCTTTTGACGTTTCTTGATCCTTTTTTCCTCCTCTCCACAATCAATGTAAAATAATTTCTTCTTAGCACACTTATGACCTTTAATGTATTTGTTATCACAATTGTAACAAAGCCCTTTTTCTCTTTTTTCTTCCAATTGTTGTGATGTAACCCTTGTGGGTTGTGGAAGGTTAGGAGAAACAACACTTCCATCTTTATAGTTGTGAGAGGTAGACTTCCTTGTTGCCGTAATTTTTCTTTCCACTTTGTAACAAAGCCCTTTTTCTCCTTTTTCTTCCAATTGTTGTGGTGTTGCTCTAAAGAAGGTGTTGCTCTTTGTATCCTCATAATGTGGTATCATTTCCTCTGTGAAAATTGACCACGTAACAATTTGTTTACGAGAAAAAATCCTTTTATACCATTAAAATTTATCCGGTTCTAAATATGAAGATACAATACATACCTTTTGTAACAGTGCTACACCACGTAGATCAAAATATTGCTCCATTTGTAGTATCCAATTTACTGGATCCTTTCCATCAAACTTCCTCATATCACCTTTTCTTGATTTCAGGAGCTTGATCTTGAAATGACTGTAACTCTGTACTTTCAGATCTCAAAGTTCTGAAATTGTCTCTTGTAGTAGCCCTATGAGTCCTCTTTCTAACCCCGCAAATCTAATCAGAATTTGATTCTCCAAGAAAGAGTTATGCCCAATCTCCTAAGGTGAACTAATTATATAAAGTTTCAGTAGAGCGAATTTCTACGACGTGCCACGTGTCACTGTTTCGACCTTCGGATCTAAAAACTATGCATAGAAAACTAAAGTCCGTCCTCTTTCTGTAACTTCTGACGAAATTTCAATTTGTTGCTCAGAGAGAAAGTTATGACGATTTTCCCAAGGTCACTTGTTTAGGATGTAATTCGAGAGTCTGCAAAAACCCTAACTTCCTCAAATCATATATCCGAAAATATAGCAAGACAAGATCTGAAATTTGGACCCGAGATTCAGACGATTTCTTCTCAAATGGGTTTTTTCTTTAGCTTCTGAAGCTTCGTAGCAAAAAGGTTATAGTGAAAATACCATGATGACCTGTTTTAGATGAAATTCTGGAGCTTGCAAAAACCCTAACTTCCTTAGATCATATATCCTAAAATATAGCGTGAAAAGATCTAAAATTTTGACTTGAGGTTCAACGAGATTGCGTCTCAAATGGGTTTTTTTTTAGCTTCTGAAACTTCGCAGAAAAACATTATTGCAAAAATGCCACGATGACTTGTTTGGAGTAGTGAAACCCTAGAATCCAAAGCACTGATACCAAATGTTAGGAAACTAGCTCACAAAAAGATAAAAAGATAGATCAAAGCCTTATAATTCAGCCTCTTTGAGGGGGAAACCTCCTTTACATTACACAAATGAAAAATTCTTGGATGATACAAATGACAAGACCTCCTTCCTATATATAGGAGTCTAAGGGGTCATAATATAATCAGAGCCGACATAACAATAATAATGTAAGGTTACAATAATAACAATAGTGGGCTTCTATGGGGCACAATAATAACAATATGGGGACTACATGGGTAGAACAATATAATAAGGAGGTTGTACTAATAACAATAAGGGGTTACACTAGTAGTGTAGGGACCTAACAAAAAGACAAACTTGTGTTCTCCTCTTCTAGAGTGATTTCTACTCTGATAACATGTAGAAATTCCTTGTAGATTCAAACTACTAATTGTATATTACTAAATAATAGACTTGAATCGACTCTACTCATCAGCAAAAACTATTAAACAATCATGAAATTATGAAGCATACAATAGAATTAATTCAATCAACACATTACACAATGGTTTCCTGGGGAAAGCCACAACTAAAATCCCTTGCTATCTATATATTGCATTAGTAAAAAAATATGAGAAGATTACAATTCTTTTCTTAAGCCTGAGGAACCTCTGCACTATTTCTATCTATCTCACAACTTCCTAGACAAGCTCAGGCCAATACTTAACCAACTATATTCTTGCCCAATTTCTTATTTCCTTGCGTTGTTTCCTTGGGAATTAGTCCCCTATTAACTAACAAAATTCCTCAATATGAATTGCGCAATCCTTATAGGAATTCCTCTGATTGCATGCACCACCTGTACAATTTAGATGATTATACAACCAATAGTACATTGTCCTTGAACTCCAATCTCAATTGGGTAACTCTCAGATCTAACATCCATGAGTTATTTATTAGTGAATCATCGGTTAATTGGTTGAACACATGAAGCAACATCCCACTGTATGAACTTCTACTAGTTCCTCCATAAGTTGGAACTAGTTTAACTTAATTTAAATCGGTTAAACTGAATTAACTAATTACAACTCAAAATAAACTCAACCAGGGCTCCTATAACATAGGAGACACTTTACATGACTCTGGTTAGACCCTCAACTCAAATTAACTAAGCCAAATAAGTCAATTTGACTTAGTTAACTCGTAAAAGTTGTCTTGTGTTGTGGGATTACAATTTTATTCCTAATTTAATTCAAGGACAAAATTAAATTAATATTTTCTTGTTGCATTTTCCATAGTTAGTATTAGAGTTAGCATTATTTAGTTAATATCAAATGTTTGTTGTTTATAATGTCTCACCAGAATGTGCATGTGGCTCCCAACTCATTGATTACACACAACTTCCTAATGAATGTGATGTGTTGATCACACCACTGCCTAATGAATGCGATGTATTGATTGTGAAGATGTGTAACTCACAAATAGTTTTGGGCGACCAACTGATTCCTTCGTTGTTTGTTTTCTCCCAGAAACGGGACCAGAGTCCCTTGGCCCATTTGTATTGGAAGAAAAATAGCTAAACACTAGCTTCTTACCTCAATATTTGCTTGGTTTTGAGCGACTGGTTGATTATGTCGCTGCAAGTGATTTTTCCCCAAAAACGGGACCAAAGGTGCTCAACCCATCATCTCTGGAAGAATAATAGTTAAACACTCGCTTCTTACCTCACGCTTCACTTGGTTGCTTTATCACATGTATGGCTCTATGTAACCATTTTTTCCCGAGCCCTCAAGTAGGAGCTTCCCTTCAGGTGACAATGACAATTACTACTATATCAGTGGCTCAAAGGAAATAATTGGAAGCTTGGAGTAAATAGCACTTTAGAGGGGAGCTAACTTTTCTTTCCAACCCAGGTTCTAGTTTCTGAGATATACAAACTCTCCAATGTGGCAACTCTCAGTTGGGTCCTTAAGCTTGTTTATGGTATTTTCTCAGGCCAAATCCTCGCCTTATGTGAGCAAGACCTCTTGATGTATAGTATACACTATTCCCAGCTGGGAGTTTTAGATTTAGTGTTCTCAGGACAATATTGATAGGTGATACCCAGGAAATTGATTTTAAGTTTTCCCTCACCTTGACCTGGCACTTTAATACGAGAGCTTGACTGGCTCTCGAATCACCTCGAGCTAATATAATAAATGGTGGTAGGCTGGTTTGCACTGGATCTTGGATTTGTATCTTGATCTGGATCTGATACTAGATATAGGTATACAAGTGCCTTTGCTCCATTGGGGTAAACTACTGCTTCAATGATTGGATCAACTACTCATTCTTTGTAAACTATATAATCTCTTTATGTTACTACTACTGCTGGTGTTGCTTCCATTGTTTATGTATATGCTCTAGATACCTATGCTTGCTTTGATGCTACCTACTGGTTCTATCTGGTTCCATTCATTTTCTTTTTGACGAATGCTCGCTAGACCTTAACTCTTCCTTTACGAAGTGTTCACCTGGGAAGTATTTGAATGGCTCTTCCCTTTATATCAAAGATAATTACTTGATTTCCTAGTGTACATTCAACCTGGTTCCGAAGGGAATGTTCCCTCTCGATGGTCACCTTTCCAATTGTGTCAAAGAGTCCATGCTAGGTTATCCATGTTTATTCAACAAATCCTTCGTTTTAGGAGCAAGGTTATCCCTCTTGGTTAAAAAACTCCTTCATTTTAGGAGTGAGGCTATGGGTTCAACTCCCATAATGTGCGATGCCAGATGTAACTCAGCCAAGTGCTTTTATGTCCCATAACCTATCTCTTTAACCTTAATATTGGGTTTTACTCTATGTGTTTCTCTTACTGGGTGCTTTTACCAATTATGCTGCTGTTGTACCTAGAATTGGAGCTACAAAATGGTCTTATGTTATTTGGAACTACAACAACGTTTTATGTTTGGCTGTAAGTACTTGTTTTTTCTGTGTTGTTGTGTACTTTGGCTTCATTGTTTCATTTATCCATTCTCAAAGTCTTGGTAGTGTGAAGCAAGTCTGCAATGCATGCCAAGCGAACTCTAGCATGCTCAACTTATTCCTGCCATGCCAAAAAGGGATTATTCCTACCACGCTGAAGAGAAGGAAGGCATAAGATCCACCTAGAGTATTAACTTCGAAAGCTGAACTACTCGGGACATGTGAATGATGGACCTAGCGAAGGAATCATCTTTTTAATGTGATTTTTCTATATAAGAGAGGATTGAGCAACTTTCCTTCTAGATCACAACTCAACTCTTAAAATTTTAAAATATTAATAGATGCCCCTGAATATATTGGTGAAAGGAAAGAAGCTAGGTGTAGATTGAAGCATATTTTCTAAGTAAGGAGTCTCAGTCTGTTGGTTCAACTTGAACTTAGCCACCCAGTGAAAGAAGTTACCACATATTACTGCTTCCCAAACCTAGCTGCTCCAAGACCATTATGCTTAGGTGTGTGAGGAATTCATTGCTTCCCTGCTACATGTTGAGGAAATGTAGGGTTTATAAATAGTTATGACATTTGTAGATGGCATATGACATTTGTAGAGTGAATGTACGACAAAGAACCACAAACACAATTACATGATATACATTACTATTTAATAGTATAAATTGATATTTAATAATATAAATCACATTTATTTATTTATTGGGCTTCCAAAATTTTTAGAGTTGTTTGATTCAATGGTAGATACCCAAGGCTATGAATTACTTCTGGTATGGATCGATTGACATTTTTGTCATTAGTAAATTAAATGTTGCACACATTTACAAGTGTTTTTTATTTTGTATATGTTCTTTAAATGATCTGAGAATTTTGATCTCCTCTCCAAACGTTTATATAAGATTTTTAATTAATGATTTAGCATTTTCTATCTTCTGTACATGGTTAAGGATTCTTCATCTTCATTTAGATAGTTGAACTATTTTAGCTATTTCAATATATTTAGGATTTGTTTTCACATTCCTCATTAGGATCTTCTTTCACATTCTTCATCACCATTTGTATGGTGCTATAATGGTACTGTTAAAAGGAATTTAGGCTTCTATGGATTAAATTCAACCTTAGTTGTAAATTTCGTTGAGGTTTTGATTATTCATGAGGCAAACATGCTTGGCCTTGCTGGTGAGCCTAATTATTTTTTCCCAAGTTTGACTCTATTCTACCGAGTCAAAAATAGAAATAGTGATTCAAACAATCATGTATCTAGGTCAGATGCTAATACATAACTAACTTTGAGGTTATATGCGGTGTGCTATCAAACTTGATTGAAAAATATTTATATTTCCATTGAGTTTTAATGGAAAATAGGGAAAAACTATTTTAAAACTCTTATACTCTGGATTCTTTCTGTCACTTGCTAGACGTGTTTTTTAAACTTTGATATGAATAATGTTTAGGATTTTTTTTTTTTTTTTTAACACCCTTTGGGACTTGTCATGTTCCTACAAGCTCTTTTACTAAGGATCAAGACCTGAAATCATTTGGGACTTGTCTTGTTCCTACAAGCTCTTTTACTTAAGATCAAGACCACTAAACGAAATTTAATCAAGAAAGTATTGGAAAAATCAACTTTATAAAATTTTATTTCAAATTCTATTTTTGTGGTTGAACTCTCAGTGACGAAAATTTGGTTCATTTTTATTCTTGTTGGTTTACAACTTTTGAAGTTATAGTTTTTTCCTTTTTTTTGCACATCAAGTGACAATATTATTTTCATTATGCATATATGATCAACTTTTGGAGCAAGTATTAGCAAATGATTTTATTTCTTCTATTTCGGTTATGTCTTTGGTGTTATGCCTCTCGTGTTCGATTTGTAAACCTCATATGAAAAGGAACCTAATGTTTAGTTGATGCGATTTGGAGATTACTTTGCACATGCATTTAGATTGGTTAACTCTGCCCAATTCCCTCTGAACAAGATACTGAAGGAGTCTACTATGGCCAAGCTTGAAGAAGTAAGCTTAAAGATTTTTACTTATCACAATATATTTATGATGTGATAAAAAATTCCATCTTCCTGATGGTGTATGTCTAGGGATGCTTATTATTTTCAAATATATGAATTTGTTTCATATGTGTTGTATATTTAAAATAACTTATTCAGTCATATTGTTGTAACTCATTTTATGTTATAGAGTTTTAGATGATTAATTAAAGTGAAAACATGTGATTTTTTCTTCTTCATTCTTAGTTTCTAACTAGCAGCCTAGAGTTTATTTTTCTTATGGAATAAGGGATGCAAGCATGCTTTGAGACTCCACTTCCCTTATAAATTTATTATTGAAATCATGTTATCTACGTGTATTCTACAAAGTAGATGAATCGTTTAACATGGTATTTTTAGTTTTTTTTGAGATTCTAGAGTTAGCATATCCCATTGTGTTAGTATTAATTTTTCAAAACAAAGATCCATGATCCTAAGGTTACATTAAAAAGTTAAAAACACTTTTTGGATATAACTAAAATTAGCATACATTCTAATGAGTATGATGGTGATTGCATGATTGGGATATCTTATACCTTATTTGTGTGTCTAGAAATGCAATGGGTATGCTTGCAATTATACAATTTGTGATATCTGATTATCACTTGTCTTTTGTGAAAATTTCATATACTTCTTTGTTACATTGTAGAACAAACAAAAGTTTACAACGTAATCCTCCTCAACTCTGATTAAATTTGCCTCCAACCTTGTTGTCCAGGGGAACTTGCAGGTTGGTATTTTGAGGTGTTGCTAGATGCTGGAAACCCAGATCATCATGGCCTAACAAAGATCTTGCATTTAAATTGTACGAAGAAAATAAAGGAAAATTCTAGTATGTATGAGTAATCTCAAATATCTAGCACAATATTAAACTGGTCTCTAACAATCCTAATGAAAAATTAGGGTTTCCTTATCATAATTAAGGTTTCCTTTCCATATCAATATGCCATATATCAATATGAATACTACAACAAATCATGCTTGATATCACTAACTGCGAACTACGATTGTGGCAACTATGTAGTTTTGCATCTTAAATTAATTTCCTAGTCTTCTTCTAGGTGCCATACATTGGAATTATCACTACTTCTAGTTGTTGTATCTAGATCAAACTTTTTCTTTCCTTTAATCTCAGAAAATTCAGACTTGGAGTTGACCGAATTGATAGAGTTGAAAAGATATTGTCTTGAGTCATCCCTCTATTTAGGTTGGGGGATGGTTCGGTGCTAAACTAGTCCAAATCAGCTGGGTTTGTACCTACTCGGCCAAGTTGGTCATCTCATAATGTCTTCTATTAAATCCAACTACTAATTCAACAATTAGTGAATCAAAACATAGAGAACAGTGTGCACTTGGTGTTGTTATGTAGTTTTTAATTATATGACCCATATCATCTCCATATTAATCCACAAAACAACATACAACTGAAGTAATTTGAATGTAATTTATATCCAAATGTAATGTATATATAACCCAATGTTGACTAGATTTACTTGGAAGATAAAATCAAGTTGTGAAATTCAATGTATCACACTAACTCGGCAAACATCTAGAGCCCCCACTACCCAAGACTTGGTGGCAGTGGAAATTACAGTTGAAAGTGCCAAAATCTGCAAGTGGTCTAACCACCTAATTCAAAATGATGCCTCTGTTCTCGACATTAGGATTGCAGTAAATGCTACTATGCATCAATTGAGAAAGCAAGTTAGGGTTATACTAGTGATCTCCACGACCCTTCATTCAATAGTGGAATTGATCCACAACAGAGTATGGTTGACAACTCCACATCCCATTGTCTTTTCAAAGCACAATGCACTGAAATTGAATGCAAGATCTATATTTGGCATGGTTTATACTAATTCATTAACCATTTGATTATCACCTAAATTAATGGCTAGATTTGACTGAGTGATGAAAATTTCAGCCCATCCAACATCAATAGAAATCTAGTTTGTCATCCAATAAATGTTCCTTTTTACATCTTGGTAGTATAATAAACTTACACTCAAGTATTAGGAGTTTGAGCCTACTATGACTTCTAAAGAATACATTCTTGTGCACTGCCATGAATTTTAAAGACTCCAATATTGTCCATTGTACATTCTGCAACCGGACTTTGGCGCTCTTTACATTCATTTTTCTACTCCACCAACCACCTAAATTCCATGGTTGTTCTAGATATGTCCTGCTTTGTTGTAGAAGTAACGTTTCCTTCACTCTTGAGGAGGACTTCCCCCTTCGGTTTTTTGCATGACCATTCTTCTCTTGGTTGAGGAAGGTCTTGCAATGACATATACTGTAAAGTGTTGTAATACATGTTCTCATTTCCAAATTGGTGTTGCTATGAGTTTTCTTTGGAGAATTTATCTACCACTTCATTCTTGTGCTCTTCATGCACACTCAACTCTTGTAGAATTGACTGTCCTTAGACCTACACATTACTACCACACAACTTAGGTGAATTTTTAGCCTCAATAACAACTAGCATAAACACATTTCATATTATATTTTGGATACGAATCACATTGAAAAATAGTTGCACTTTCATCTATAATGACATCAAAATTGATTGTTTCCTTGTTAGTAGCTATATCTGATGGGTTGTGTTTGATACCTAATTAAAAAGCATGAAATGAAAAGGGATAAAATCCATAACTATAGAATATCCCTACTTATATTATATAGCTTTATAGATTGTGAACAATTCCTAAAACTCAATACTATATAGAGACCAAAGTTGACCACAACATCTGATAAATTCTCTTATGAATTTGTGAGAGATTCTAATATGGGAGTGTGGGTTAAACACATTGTAGAATCTGCAAGAGAATTGTCATTGGTGATTGGTGCATACAGTGTCGATTACTCACATGCATAATTTTCACTCCAAATGTGGATTGGAGCTATGTAGGACCAAGGAAAATGTTGTTCCAAGATCTTATGAGTGATAGGAAACAAATCTATTGTTTAGGACAAAGGCACTATCAAATCTGTAGTCAATGCAAGTTGTATGGATTGAGAGGTTAAGTGATGAGAAATGTCAACTTGTTTCACAACTGATGTTTCTTAGTGAAGCATGGTTATAGAAAATTTAATTATATGTGTTTTGAAATAACCTAGAAACTAGAAATATATTTTGAAAATTAACACTCACTTTTAACATTCATTCTCTTGTTTAAATTAATACTTGCTTCTAATATTCAATCCCTAGTTTCTTTTCAAGAGAAAATTAGTGAACAATTCCTAATATTTTCATGACAAAACACATGTTTAGAGAATGCCATTACAACTCATTCACTCTCTAGCTATCCACTTACACTATCACATTGTACAATGTGGACATCTTCACAGATGCAAAATATCCACTCTCCTAGTATCACTCCATTGATATTTCACCATTCAAGTGCTTTTCCCCTCAAGTTTACAATATTTAACTATTTGTAAACTGATAAACAAGGGAGGTAGAATAAGAAACACTACTACTCACCCGACTTATTAAATTTTGTTGAAGATATTCGAAACCTAAGATGTTAATAATTAATAATCCAAGTGCCATACAAATAAATTTTGACATATGTTATTTTAATAAAATTGTTTTTTATTTGTCTTTACTTCATGCATGATACACATGATGGAGGTGCATTTAACAAATGGTTCCTATTAAAATGGAAAGTGAAAACGGTCTCAATATTGAAGCTATGATAAGGCAAGTTTGTGATCTGGAACTTGGAATATTGCAAGATATTTGGCTTATATTCAACCATGGATGACATATTTTTTCCTATAGAGTTGAGGGCAAGCACACTATCCTTTGTGGTTAGAGTTCCTTTCTCCAGGAGATAATTTGTGGCCATTTTGTGAATCTATTTTCCAATCGATTTGATTTGTGACCATTTGTCAACCTGTTTACCAATCGATTTGGAAAGGTGTTGATTATGAATGGATGATGCAATTAATTTTGAGCCAACCCAAGGATTTGTGTAAAATTTGATTAAAAAAGAAACCACCTCAAATATTTTTATCATGAAAATGGATGGGATCAAATAGAAAAATGCTTGTTATGTAAATTTGGACAATGCTTGTTGTGCATGTTATGTGCAAGACCACCTTTAAATCATTTTACTGTTAGGTTCAAGACCACTTCATCAAAGACTGCCCTTAGTGGAAAACCCCTTGTAATTCTTTATGAGTGCAATTGTTACATCTTTGACCATATCAATTTATGATATTGGTTTTTCATTTGGTTAAAGAAAACTGGCCAACGAGGATGGCCTATAAGGAAAGAATGATGGCCATATCTCAATCTATTTACCAATCAATTGGGAAAGGTGGTGATTATGAATTGATGATGCAATTCATTTTGAGATAGCCCAAGGGCTTGGGTAAAATTTGATTAAAAAAGAAGCTACCTCATAATTTATATCATGATAGTTGATGGGGTCAAATAGTAAAAGGTTCATTATCTAAAGTTTCCTAATGCTCGCTTTGCATGTTAGCTGCAAGACCACCTCAAATCCTTTGCATGCTAGGTACAAGACCTCCTTGTCAAAGACTGCCCTTAATAGAAACCCCCTTGGAATCATTTTCCAGTGCAAGTGTTACAACTTTGACCATACTAATTTCTAAGGTTGTTTTGTCATTTGGTTCAAGAAAAGTGGCCAAAGAGGATGGTTGCCCTATAAGACAATGATGGTGGCCATTTGGTGATAGACTTGTGGGAGTGTTTGAGGGATTTAAAACCACATT
Organism: Pinus taeda; assembly: GCA_000404065.3. NCBI lineage: Eukaryota > Viridiplantae > Streptophyta > Pinopsida > Pinales > Pinaceae > Pinus > Pinus taeda. Next base: position 76,164 of record APFE030889635.1, on the reverse strand, counting down.
TAAGTGTTGTGAATAATAGTAACCTTCAATACTTTTTTGTGACTACTTCTAGGGTGATTTTCAACAAATTAAAACCAATAGTAAAACTTTAAATATCCATCAGCTAAAACAACAATCTTATTTCCTTCAAGCAACAACCATTTTAAGTATTCATGTGCCTTCATCTTACAACAAGTTTGTGGTTGGTGGTACAAAATCTCATAAGGGTTGTTAATATTTAGAAGTTATCTAGCGAAATTTTTGTTGTAGAAACCCTTGGAAACCTACCGTGAGCCCTTGAATAGAGGCACCAAAACCTTCATGAAAGCCTTAAGTAGAGTTTGAATTGGACAATAGCATGTCATTATAAATATTGGAGCGCTTTGGTACTTTCTAAGGCATTTAAGGTGCCATGTTTATATCTTGGAGTGGTTTCTAGATATACCTCTCACCGTCGAGTATATATCAGAGGTGTATATCAATACAACCTGTTGCTATCTTTCCACCTCCAATGGTATCCTCTTCTGCCTTTGAAACCTACAACTAGTGCTTCACTTTCCCTACAGATAATTATAGGACATTATCGATTGAATTAAATCAAAATTTAAATTAAGGTCTAAACATTAGAGATTGGATAAATGGCCATTGATTTTTGTAGCTATGTTATTAGGAATGGATGAGAATGGTCAATGATCACCCTATTTGTCATTCAAGGTAGTTGCGTGGGGCCTTTGTTTTCTTCAATCACATCTTCTCTCAATGGAGGAAAACAATGACACAAATTTTTTTGTTATGGCCTGTGTTATGAATTTGGCAGTTCAACAAGAATTTAAAACCCGAGGGATACGTACAAAACTTATGGTTTAATGCTCATGTCATGATTTGCAATAATGTTGCAAACATTGTCTTATTTTGTGTATAAATAACATTTGTATACTCTCTTAACATTGTATTTTCAATGGATTTCAAGGAGTTATAGCCCCACTACATTTTTGGTTGAACTGATATCAAACTCCCGTTGGAAATTGAGTTATTTAACAACTATATTTTTAAGATCATTGAGGTTATTGAAAATCCATGCCAGTAGATGGAAAAAGATGCTAATTTTTATAGACTCCATTTATTCAACACCTAACAATATAAGTCCAATTATTTAGAAAGAAGGCTTTTTTGATGCTTTTTTCTTCTCTGAAAAACATGTGCCACAAATTATACTAATTCACTAATCACTAACCAATTTTTTGTTCATTAAAGTGTTTTACATATCATGTTAGAAAACCAACCTAGAAGTCATTCCATGTGCATAAACTGTTGATTGTATTAGAAGTATTTTGTCGTCAAGTCAGGCATCCTTGTTCTTGCAAGATTGTGTATAAATTTATTGATGGCTAGGAAAGCATGTCTAATGATCTCATGTTAGTGACACATAGTTTGTAGCACATATGGCATATTCATTGAACTTTTTGTGATAATGATGCAACCCATCTCATCCCTGACAAATTTAACCACCCTTTCCAAATCAAGGAGCTCTCCCAAGACATTGGGAACATGGGTTACTACTAAAATTATCGTCTTAGTGGATAATTGTTGACCAAGTGAGTCCAAAGCTTGAGCTTAAATACTCATTCAGCTTCCAAACCTTGATAGGGAGGTCTCTCTGTTCTTCTAGTTTAACCCATGGACCAACATTTTCTTCTTGATTAGCCTAATGAACAATTGCTTCATCTTCTTCCTTGAGGACATTGTTACCCATTGAGGTAACAATGGCTGAAATATTTTAGGGGTTATGAAGATGAATACCCAAATGCAACCTCTTCAACTTCATCACCATTCACAAACTTTTTCATGAGCAAATTCCACCACCTCTTTTTCTCTCATGGATAGCTCATATCTAGCCCCTATTTGAACATACATATATATCATGTAATTATCCATCGAATCTATCACCACTTTGGGGCGCAAGCTTGTGCCAACATTCTCCAAGTAGATTGGAAAACTTTTCTTTGGATCAAAGTAGGAGTGTTTCCTTAGCCTTTCGTAGACTACATGCGTTTGGGTGTTGGGAGCTATAGAGGGATTTGAAAGAAAAATGATGCCATATTTATATGGTTTGCATCCTTTAAGGGAAATCACTGTAAAATTTAAACTTACTTGATGTTGTGAGACCAAGTCTTCTGACTTTATTCTTGCAAGGTTTCATTGACACTCACATAGGCCCACCCACAAACAACTCACCCAACTCGTTGATGTTCTGATATATACTCGTAAAATCTATAGGCATCGTATATTTGTTTGGGAATGTACATTCACTTTAATATAAAGATGTTCTATAAGCTTTAGCAAAAATACCCACTAAGGGATTATTATAACAAATATGATATTCCAAGGAAATTGTGGAGCTTCAAAGCCTTGGAAAATGTAGCTTCTGTATTTTCTAGTAGTTTGCATCTCATTGAGGTTGTTTAAATTGTGTGAAAAGAAGGTGTAGGGACAACGAAACTCCATGCCAGTATATGGAGGAAGATGTTATTTTCTTGAAAGATATCAGGAATAAGGAAGGTGTTTAAATATGTAACTAGGTTCGGTATTCATAATGGTACATGTAATGTTTATTTCATGTATTCAATGAAAAGAGAAAAATAAATTTATTATTATTGTTATTGAGGCAAGGGTTTCATGCTCAAGGGAAATTTATTTTAGGTCAAGCTCCCATTAAGAGATTCTAGGATTTTTCATTGAGTTTATAAAGTCAAAAGAGTCATTGTCCTGTATGAATAACCCTTCTTAGGCATGTTACATATTGTAAGAAAAATTATTTGAGTAAAAAACGAAGTCAAATACCCCTCCAAGCCCTTGTGAAAAGAAAAGGATCACGCTAGCCTACTAAGGAGAAATCAACCTCTCTAGAAGGTGAAGTTGGCCTATTTGAGAGCTCAAGACAAACTATATAAAGAGTAACTTGACCTCACTCAAGGCACACTCACTCAAGCATTGAAGAAGCTCAATCTCAAGAAGAAGTGAAGCTTAATACCTAGCGAAGAAGAGAGGAAGAAGAGCAAGATAATTTCTTATCTGGTTTAGGCTAATAATCATTCACACATGCAAAGATTAGAGCATTATTCTATTGTAATAGGAGGTGAAATTACTATATGTTGAAAGAAGCCAAAGTTTGGGTCACAAAAGGTCAATTTGATAAGAAAAATAGTCAGGAAGAGAAGAGAAGCCCTAGAAAATTCAGAAAGAGGAAAATCAAATCATACTTCAGCCACACATGTGATCTAAGGTTTCTGTAGAAGGAACCAAAAATTACAGATCTGTAACAACTAGTTGAAATTATGAGTTAGGGCCGAAGTTTGAAGTTGTGGCACTGGTTTGAATAAAATTGACTTGGAGAAGAATAAGTTCATCTAGAGGAAGCATTGAATTGGCCTTGGAGGGGTTGTTGGTCAAGGATCTAGGTCTTGGAATTCGTCAGTTGAAGATTCTATAAGAAGAAGAATTGTTTGGGTTTTCCTTTCAACATTGAAGAGGTTTTGGCTCTGGTTGATAACCTAAATCTTGTTTCCTTTTGTCTCATTATTCTTTATGATTTGATAGTTGTTTGATGAAAGAAGAACACATAATAATAATCATGTCAAGAAGAACTTAATTAAGAAAAAGTAAAAATCCTTCACAAGTAGTTATCATTGATAGAGAAATCATCTCATCTCTCTACCCTAGATTTCTCAATAGAAAGGATTTACCTAGCCAGTACAGAAACCAGAGCGTTTCCAACATTAAGACTGGCCTGGGGCACGGGAAGTGAAAAAATGATTTTACAGACATTTTATGAGCCCTCAAACATACCTTTCTTACAAAAAAGGTAGTGTTTCCTCATCCTTCTAGTATGTTTTCACTTTTTATTTATAGAGAGGGCCAACCATCTATCTTATCTAGAAGAAGGAAGGAAAGGAAGTAAGATTTACAAAGAGATTAGGGGCAATAGTGTTATATGTGAGTAAAAGGCAGGATAATAGTATTTAAAATCTCTTCGCTTAAAGCTTGCACATAGGTATCGTGATCTCGAGGGAACCATTTATGCGATAATAAATAATTTTCAAAGGTCTTGATAACTTGCATAGATAACATGGTATGTGAGTTATGGATAAGATGGGGGTATTGCTAAAGGTAGGTATTGCTAATAGGTATGGGTGCTGGTGTTATTGTACCCCTATGGCCCAAAAGGGAACTATTATTCTTCATAGGTCTGGGCAGGTGCTTATTAATCCCCAATCTAGGTTGTTATTGGTATGTGATAGCCTCTGTCTTTTCTCTCCGGTCTAAGTGAGAAAAGATGCATATTTAGAAAAGAAGTCCCATGTAAAAGAAATCAATAATTAACAAGAACAAACTATCAATTATAACAGAGTCCATGGAGAAAACATAAAGGATGATCTCTACAGTTTCAATGATTGAACGTAGCAAAAACTACATATTCACAGACAATAAATCAGGTACTGCTCCTTCCAAACAAAGAATATAGTTGTATATGTACAATTTGAGGAAAAAATCATGAGACTTATAGTGCTCCAAAAAGTCTTGCAACAAGGCCAATGAAAAAGAAATGTATGTCAAATGTAATAAAAAAATATGTCAAATGTAATAGATATTTCAAAATGTTCCATAGAATATAGAAACTAATTAGGGATTCACTTATCAATTTGGATGCAATTGTGATACCAAACTTCCTTTAACATTCTTGTCCTCTCTATGATGTACTTTCCTTATTTGTACTTCTTTTGTTCTTTGTATGCCTTTTCCTAAGAGTGAACATTATTAAGAGAAAACACTATGAGTTAAATGATCCAATAAGTAACAAATGTCGCTATCCTATTTTTGTGACAAGTCACTAACTCTAGGCAGGTAGCACAATTACCAAAACCAATGCTCCGGTTGAAAGGGTTGGCACTCAGGGCCAACACTTTTGAGAGGTTTTCAGATTTCTTGAGGAAATAACATTAAAATGAGTTGATACAATGGGTTATTTTTAAAATTAACCTTTATAGCTTTGCAAGTTTGCATATGGGTCCTTGATTTTCTTATATCTTGCCAATATTTTTTCTTTATTGACAAAGTTTTTGTTTTTTCTACGTATTGTGACCCTTTGGTATAGGGCTCCTGGAGTGCTCTTGGGGCTACTCACTACTCTCCACATGTTGACACTCGGTTAATTGGTTGTATATTTTGATAAGTTTTTAGAGAAAGTTTACACAGTGTGCTATTTATGAGGTGTTGTAGCGACTACAACCACTCTCCAAAATTTTGTCTATGCTTCGATTTTGGAGCATTCCTTCCTATCCAAAGGAGCTTATCTTGTGCTGATTCAGGTATTCATGTTTTGACTGAGACTTATATTTTTCGTTTGTGATTTATTTTTCTTGTTTCTACACCTAACTGATCTTTCTAACTCACAAGTTAATCTCCTAACTTGGGCTTACAACAGTTCTGGGCTTGCTTCTAGAAATTGTGCAATCCTTGAGGGAAAGCAGCCTTGATGATTGGAATTACGCAATTCAGACTAGTGATCAACCTTGACCTCAGAAGTTGTGCAATCATGGAAGGAAACCCAACACTGAGCCCAAAAACTATGTAATCCCTCACTGAGCTCAGAAACTGTGTAATACCTCATTGAGCTCAGAAAATGCGTAGTGCATTGAGTCAGAAAGTTGCCCAGTTACGCAAAATTGTACGGTATTTCCCAACAATGGACATGGAAAGTTTCCCCTAAAAAGAAAAAAAGATAAAAAAATTTTAAAAAAACAAAAATTTTTCCTAAAAAATAAGGATCCATTATTAGTATCCTGAAGGAGGCACACTCACTATTTTTAGAAATTTCCGCCTAGTGTCACTTTTTCCTTGATTTTAGGCATGCATGTCATAAACCCTAATTCACTCAAATATATGTAATTGACACCTCTAGAGCTCATTTTCACATTCGATCTTGGAGCTCTAGCATTCCCGAGGATATTAAGGAACCTTCGGTGCAGTCGTCATCGCTTTTCCTGGTGAGTTTCACTTTTATCATCTTTTGTCGATCTTTCTGTCACTTTTTGTCATTTTGCTTGTATTAGTGATTTTTTTCTTATTTTTCTTCATGGTTGCTGGCATTTCAAATTATTTTAGCTTGTAGAAATTTTGTTATAAGTTGTCCTTTTCCTTTCACAGGTGTTGTATCAGTTTTCCTGTTTTGCACCGATGGTCGTCGTTGCGGTGACTCTCCTTATATACTTGATTTTCCTTTTGTTCGTTCAATTTCTGCACTTGATTGACATTGATTCATTCATACTTAGTCAAATATGCACCCAATCTCTCATCATCACTGATTTCTGCTCATTTTTTACACTTCCACCGGGCAGATTTGCACTTTCCTTGGTCATGATTTTTCCTTGCCTAGTTGGAACTACGAAATCCTAAGGCTCAAGCCAAGAGATTGGCCCCTGGAACTATACAATGTGCAGTACAGGCCGGACCAACTATGCATTGCGTAGTTCTATGGTTCATCTTGTCACCTTAGCCACTGAGACTGCACAATGCAAAGTCTCTCCCAGTCTATGCCCAGGATGAACTATAAATTTCACATTCTCAAACCTCAGGATGCACCCTTGGTTGCTGGGACTGCACAGTGCACAATTCCCACAACTGATCTCCATTGATTTTTGAAAAATGCAAAATCCCTCTCATTAGTTAACCAATTTGTTGCTTGATCATGCTTTGAAGTTAGATTTGTTAAAGCTAATTTTTGCTTTCCATTAGTGTCCTTTTTGTCCCACATGTACCACACCTGTGAAGCACTTAACTCCAACAATCATTTTTACCATGGCACCAAAGAGAGCTACTTCAAAAGAGACCATTGAAAGCAGTACTGGGGAAGCAATTGAGCAAACATGAGTATATTTTCTGGTGTATGTGAACACTCAACTGTTTATAGAAAATGGGTCAGCACTCAAATGACATCAAGTTAATGAAGCTATTTTAACAAAGAGCCTCAAGGCAGATCTAGAGGACCGACATGTTTATCTCAATATCCTACAATAAAGACTACACAAGTTTTCATGAAAATATCTAGGCTTCCCATGTGCAGATGTCATCAACTGGATTGTTTCACACATTGATGAGAAGACCATGACATTGAGTAGTTTTAGCAGACATAAGCTTGCTACCTTTCTGGCAGAATATTTATCAGCTCATGTATCACTTTCCCAATCTAGTGAAGCTCATGGACTCATTTTTCTATGCCACCAGCAACTATGTGAACACAAGAGATATCATCAAAGGCTGGGTGAAAGAGCTATCGAATTTTTGACAGACACCCACCCATTCATACAAAGACAATTATCTTATGAAGGCTTAACAACTCTTGGTTATCTTAGCTTAAAGGATCCATGGTCAGTAGAGCACGAAGACCTTTCCTAAAGGGTCGGTAGTATTATTGTACTAGGTTGTGACCGAGGGGAATTCGTTCAATTGGTTAGATTTGTTGGCTCAACCATTGAGAGCCCATGTAACACAGGCCAAGAGTCCTCATGAGGGTGAGAAAACAAGGTTTTGTATGTCTGCATATTTACAAGCTTCAATCTACACAAAAAATCAGTTTCCTGGCATGAACTAGATATGGAAACCATGAGAAGTTGCCACACATATCTACTGTAAGCTGCTTTCGGATTGCAGTCATCGAGGAGTAATGGAACAACTAACTAGCCATTTCATCATCCTTCTTTACAAGCTCATCTTTGAAGAAGAACCACCTTGCATGTCACGAGGAGAAATGGAGGAAATAGTAGATATCACATATTGGTATGCCTCACTAAGTGGAACCTTCCTTAGAGTGTTCAACAGAGAGGAGTCGTTGCATGTTTTACCAAGGTATTCCACTGACAAGCTTTTCATGCAAGAAGTGTCATATCATCGAGCCATAGGGTTGTAAACAACTTTGCATAGGAAGAAGAAATCACCATGGCCCACTCTTCCTT
>APFE030889635.1:51980-67539 GCA_000404065.3 Pinus taeda | reverse complement strand
TTTTCATTATTTCTTTTAAATTTTGAATGTTTTTCAGGGTCATGATAAAATATTTTACACCATTATTTCGAAATGTTGAAATTTTACTTTTGAAAAAAAAAAATGTTTTCCCAACGTTAACATTTTTCATTTTGAGAGTGTTTTTGGACAATTTTTGCGCAAAAATTTGGTTTTCACTGCCATTTTTAAAACATGTTGAAAACTTATCCAAGAAAAAAAAGGTGTTATTCCAGCATCAACACTTTTCGTTTTTAACACTGTTTTTGATGTTTTTTCGAGGTTTTTCGGCCAGAGTTCCCGTTTTGAGTTTCTAGTTCCCGTTTCAAAGTTTACATTGTTAAGATTATTCTATGATAATTTGTATTTCATGTTCATTTTCACATGTACTAAGATAATTGAACTATTTCGATTATTTTCGTGCTTATCTTGTTTGGAATGTGTTGTAATGGTTTCTACTGCTGTCTAATCTTTGTGGACTATTCTGCGGGATACTAGATAGAGATTTCCATACTAATCGGTTGTAACAACCGTCACATCCGTTGTGGATTACTCTACTGGATGGTAGACAGACCTTTCCCTGTTCATTGGTTGTAACCACTGTCACATCCATTGTGGACTATTCGGCTGGATGTTGGACATTCCTTTCTTGTTCATGTGTGTCTCTTCCTTGGTGGTACTATTACCTCTCACTTAGAGGCTCACTTTTCTTCCCCCCTTTGTATTAAGAGAACCTTGACACAACTGTGTTGCACACTCACCTTGCTGTTCAAATACACCATTACATCACTCTCCTATGCTAACAGCTAAAGCCAAGGAAAATCTTTGAGGATTTTGCAACCAAGTATTTATACTGGATGGAACTCCTACACCAAACAGTGTGAGGTCTGATTGGGACTTCATATTAGGGAGATCCCCTTGGTTGATGGATTTCCAGCACCATCAACAAAATGGTGTTAGAAGGACGACCATATGACAAGTTGTGCCTATAGAGTCTGGTTTGAGTCTCTTATTTAAAATAGCTCTTCCCCAAATCATAATCCCATGATGTTTTTCTAAAGAGCTTAATTGTACCATCCCTGCGGAAGTTATTCATGACCTGCCCGAATTTAAGTTCGATGGTGAGGGTGAATCAACTTTTTGTGAAACTACTTCAAGTTTTCCAGCTTTGTGTTCATCACGAAATATGTTCCAAAGATGTCATCGCTATATTACTCAACCTCATATTCGAAGGTCGTGTTAGTAAATGGTGCTATACATTACCCATTGCTTCTCTCCATTCATTCGATCAGCTTGGAAAGATGTTGTATAAATCTTTAGAAAAGTATAATCACCAAGATGTCTCTGAAAGAATCCTTCGTTTAAGAATGAAGCCTGATGAATCAGTTAAGGATTTTTCTAATCGGTTCCTTCACCTCTGTTGCAAAATTCTTGAAAAAAAATTTGAACTCACATTTCTTGAAATGAGAGTTTGAATGCTTGGTTCATGTCTCCTTATACGGTGAACCTGACCATCATGTTTTCCCTTCTCCCCCAACTCTTGTGGATCATGAGGCACCCCAAATCGAAGAGGAGGAGCCTAATACCCATTTTGTTCCTTTTCATCCTCTTTTTTCAATCCCAATGTGGGTGCCTCCTTGCGGTGATTGTAAGACTGGGAAATTTGTGAATCAAATCTCCAACCCATCTTCTCATTCTTCTCCCGCTTCAATGAAGGAAATTCCAAAATGGCTCATGAAGCCTATAATGAAGACTCACTCCTCCATTCCGCAAGAGAATGTCACCGTTCACAACTCTAATCTCAAGCCTGTTGATCCATATTTTTATTATCCTCTATCTTCTTCACATCCTGACTCTTTTTACCATGACCCGCTTGATCAATTTTCTTCACCAGTTAGTTCTTCACATTCTCTTGATTCTCAAACTGCTAACTCAAATTGCAATTAGGTACAAGGTAGTCACATTATGCAGGTAAAGGAGGAGAAAGGTGAGGACACTTTCAATTTTTTCTCTCTGCTTCAAAATCTTAGGTGTCAAAACAATGTGTTTCCATTCTTGAATGACTCTCAATCTTCTAATCTCAGTGGAAAATCCAGTACAATCAATTATTTCAATCAAACCCCAACCTCGATAAGTAATCATTCCAATGATGATAACTCTATTTTTGTATGTTGTGACAAATTCCCAAGCACATCATATGATCTTCCAGTTTCTCATGAATATTTTAATTTAGATTTGGAATCTACTTCGGTAAAAAAAGATGTTCATGTTGAAATTTCCCCTTCACATCATTATCCCTTGTGTCCTACCATTCAAAACACATATAATTGCGATGGAGATACTCCATGCTCTTCAGTTTATTCATCTGATGAGTTATCTCAGTTGACACAAGGTGGAGAGGATGTCCATGATGAAATTGAAAACAATCAAATCATAGAGAACTCCTCCAGCCCCTAATCATCTCTTCTTTTGCATGAAGACAAATCTTCAAATCAACTTACTCATGAGATATCACCAACGCATTTATCTTTGAATGTGATATTATAAGAGCCTCTTCAATTGAGTAATCTGATTGTTAAAGTTGAAAATTCCAGTGAAACCTGTGACAGAGATGGTTGCCATCTGGTGAGTGGTTTTGGAATCAACAACAACAACAACTATCCTCAAACCATGCATGATCCGGTTCTAGCTTCAAAAGGAGATTCTACAATCCTGGAAAGAGCTCGGACCTGCCACGGAGTCGAGGCAGTTCAACTTCTGTTGGTGGTTATGCCAGGATTTTGCAACTTTGTTAAGCCCCTCGAACTAAATCAAATTTGGTTTCTCTCGCACAATCCCTCTATTTGCATGGTTTCACTCAATGTGGATTTTCGCATGGAAAATGTTTGGTATTCCAGGTGTAGTCTTTCGAGTTTTCAAGATATTACTTTTGACCGAATTCAAGAATATATTATAGTTCATTCGTCTTCATGCAAATCTCTCACATCAAACTCGATTTGGGAATGTCATCTCTCATGAAGTCATGTTATTGTGAAGTTGATCATCTCAAGGGCTATATTTTCCCAAAAAAATCATACTTATCGAATTTCTTCCTTAATGGTCAACTCCATAGTCTTCTTGCGAATATTATATTGCAAATTTGTCCTCTCATCACACTAGAAATCTCCCTGTGTGATAATGAATGCACAAGTTGTCACACGAATCAAGTTATTCTCCATTCACCGTGCCTCAACTATTTTCATGCATTTGTGGTGCTAACATCCTTTTTAAACTATTTTGATGACTATGATGCTTGCAAAATTTGTCATCAGGTGCAGGAAGGTGGTCTGTCATATCTGGCACGTAAGAAATTTGGTTCAATTGTTCAGAGCGTTCACAAGATTGTTCAAATTGATTTTTCTTTGTTCATTGTAAATTGAGAATCTGATGTTTCAATCATCTCATCTGACCAATTCTCTGTCTTCGGTGACTATCATTCGGCTTATCATTTTCTCATCAACACATCCAATGATAGTTGTTTCACACCCTTTGGTCTTCACTGTTCAACATCTCTATATTCATATTTCTGCGAGGTGAGGCATTTTAGCCTTCGTTGATGGTTATGGAAGGTCCTCACTATCTTGTCATGACTGATGAGAATGATCAAATCTATTTTGCCATACATTATTCTCATCATGATCCCGCTTCTCGAATAAAAAATTCATCTTCCCCAAGATCACAAGGTTTTCAAGAGGGCCATCATGAATCTTATGATCCAATCATTGAATGGATGGAACAATCTTCCCTGGAAAGCTCTGTAGCAGACAACAAGTTTCGATATTTCCTCATGCTTTCCAAGGACCATGGTGTATATAAAGACATATCTGCAAGAAGCTTCCGAGGTTTGTTGAAAAATGGTATTTGTCGAAAAGGTAAGCATGTGGATTAGATACAAGTAGTGGGTGTGACACACATTAGGGGAGTTTTGAGGTCTAAAATGGGCCTCCTAAGGAAATTATAAAATAATAGTGGAAATAATAAAATAAGATTAGATTACATTATCAAATTTTAGAGGGAAAAAAGAAAAACCTATTTTTTTTCAACCCGTATTTTCTACTTATCTCCCTATGGGTTTACTCAAATTTTGAGCGGAAATACTCATTAGATGAAAATTTTGATTCCTCATCCAAGGAGTGCCCATGTTTCATACTTTCAATGGACCCTACTACATGAAAAATGAGAAATACATGAAAAAACGTGATTGCAATCACATTTTTCATGTATTTCTAATTTTTCATGTAGCAGGGTCCATCGAAAGTATGTAACATGGGTATTCCTTGGATGAGGAATTAAATTTTGCATCCAACGAGTACTCCCACTTGAAATTTTAGTAAAACCTTCGGGAGATAAGTTTAAAATACAAGTTGAAAAAGTAGTTTTAGTATTTTATTATTTTTTATTCTTTTTACTTTTTTCATCCAAAAATGGTGAATCATCCCCCATGGTTGACATCATCATATTGAATCCTTATAAATTTTATTTTGGTTCTTATAAATTTTATTTTGGTTGTACATTTTTCTTAGGAGGCCCATTTTAGACCTCAAAATTCCCCGTAGGCCTTTATTCCGTCAGGTGAGACCTTCCTTTTCTTGTGCAAGTTTTTCAAGTTTTAGTATTTTCTATTGCACATCACTTTACATCTATTTTAGTCGATCATATCTTTGTGGATGAAGGTCAAGAATGACTACGGTGGCTTCACTGGAAATTTCATTACACGTAACCTCAACCTTCTAGCTATTAGGATGGGCTAGGATTAGTTGCATCTTAGTTTTCCCTTCCTTGCACTCATCTTGCACTCGTTCCCTATAGTTTGTCATGATTTTATTATTCTGGTTCTACATCATGTTTGCTTTATCATTTTGTTCTCTTATCTTCTGATTTTGTTGCCTGGTTCTGTGTTTTCTTTCTTTCTACCTTGTTTTATTTCTTGTTGAGTTTTCCTTTTTTTTCATCATGCAAATAAGTGTTGTTCCTTACTGTGTTTTGGCTTCCGACTGTGTGTGGGGTTGAAGTTCAAAGAGTCTTATGACACTGCATCGCTTTGCTAGTATTCTAACAGAAAATACGATCTATCCATAAGGAGAACTTTGGTCCAACCATGAACCTGTGTCCGGTCAGGAACCTCATGCCTATACTCAATTTTCTACTTTGGTGATTTCAAGCTTATCCAACTAGTAGAAATGGAGAAGGGGAAAATATAAACGAGAAAACTTAAATCAGAGGTATTTATATGCTTCTCTGAAGGAACAAACTCTCCTTCTTTCAATAATTCAGGATCCATCTTCCGCCCCAAAATAAATAAGTGTCAATGCAAAGTTCTCTTTAAATAAATAAATAAAGGTGAAAGAAGAGAAAGGCTTCCTGCGCAGAGAGGTGAATAAGGAAACTCCACTATGGTATTGTCCAAGCTCGTTATCAGTGGAGTAACGTTTATGTTGTTGTGTCACTCCGTCGGGGTATTGTCTAGGCCTACTGGTAGTAGAGAAACACTAGAGATAAAAAACTATTCTCTAAAAATATTAAGCTCGTGAGCTAAACTACCTTTCCCAATTCAAAACACTATAATCTGTATGAATATTATGTTGTGTTCAACTGAGATGGTACAAAGGGGACCATGTTTTCCCATGGGGTAAGTGAAGAAGCCAAATTAATTTGCACGATGAATCAATACTCCTTGAAGGACCAAAGCCTTGCACTAAAAAATGAACCAAGAAAGAGAAGTTGGATTCAACTAGTCTGTCGCAGAGTGTTGTAGCGGCCACAACACCCTCCAAAATTTTGGCCTACACTTGAATTTTGGAGCCTAATTTGGATCCTATGATCAGTCATTCCTTAGTCACTTATTGGTTATCTCATGATTTCAAGATCTCCTCCTAAATATTAAGAGTCGTTCATGCTTTCATCTTTATATAGCATGTGTCATATTCGATCATGGGGATTATCGATTGTCATGTAAAGGGAAGTTTTTTTCTTCAAGGGGAAATCTTTGTGAGAATGAGTTGTTCTCATTATATAGACATGTTTCATACTCATTTCAAAATTTTCACCCACTATTACGCAAGTGTCGCCATTATCCTCACAAAGTCTATTATCAAAGTCGCACTTGTCGTAAGCTACCACAAAGGTTGTTGCATTAAGCGAAATATGTTTTCATATGTTATAGATGGTCTATGTTGTATCAATAAGTGTTTAAGTGTGTGATCATAGTCAATTTCTATCATTGTTCACATCGGTTCCATTGATCCCACACTTAGCTAAATTTCAGAGTTTTCCTAGCAACCTAGCCTCATCCAGTGTTCCTTAACTTTGCACTTTGCATCTAAAACCCTCAAGATTTTCCCTTGCCTAATGGAACTACACAAAGTGAAAAAATCCCAACCTCCCATGGCATCCAAAGCTACATAGTGGCTTCCTAAAATGTCCTTTCCTCATCCGGAACCCACTGTCTCTAGAAACTGCGCAGTTTTGTCAAGCATCTCAGTGGCCCAATCCACCTTGCCTCTTGAATCTACGCAGATTTGTCCTCTGAGGGCCTTTTCCCACATTAGTAATTGCCTACTTAAATTGCAAAATTTTGTCTCTCAATGGCCACTGCGCAATTCCTTCCCTCAGTGAGGATTGTGCAAAAATTTCCCTCAGTCTAGCCTGAGTTGTGCACTGCGCAGTCTTAGTGATCAAGCTTGACCCTTGGGTGTTTGAACTACACAAATGCACAGTCACTGGGATTTCTCCCCTGTATTGTCACTCAATCTAGACCCAGTTTATGAATCCAAGTGCATCATCTTAAAATAGGGGTTTATCATACTAATGTCGTCTTGCCATGAGTGGATTACATATACATGAATTATACCAAACTATGACAAGATGATGAAGAAGGACATTAAGAAGGATGACATGTTAGATGAATCTCAAGGAACTTAAAAGATAGTTATCAGATAAGAGGACCAAGGAACCCAGGGTATGATAGAAGATCCATACCACATGAAGACTCCATCTAATGCATAACCCTTTGGAGGGTAGGTATGGAAAACAAAGCACATATTTTTGAAATACACCTCTTAGTGTAGCATGAATAATTTATTATCATTTTTTTATCATTATGTCTTCAATTACATGCATGGTTGCAAGCACTAAAAGTCATTCCATGTGTTTCCTCTAAGTGTCTTTCTCCCTTTCGCTTGCTAGATCAATTGTCATATTTTTGCATGTTTGGTTGTTATGTCATGTTTGCGAACCTTTCCGGTGACCTCGAAGGTTGGTCTTTATGTATACAAGTTATCCTAGCCATGTAAACACCTATACACAAAGTCTTGAGCGTTGTCGCACAAGTGTCGTCACAGTCGTCCTAAAGTCTATCTCAAGTGTCACACTTGTCATTTATTGTCATGAGAAAGTCGCTCAGAGGGTAATTATTTTCTTGTTGTTCCGATGTTCTATGGTTTTCATGTTGTCAAAGTATGCTAAGTGTCTGATCACAGTTTTAGTTCATCACGAGCCCATAATTTCCCTCACACTTAGCCATTTTCAGAAATCTTCCTGACTGGGCAACTCAACTTCACCAAGCCCCGACTGAGCTGCGTACTACATAGTCTCAATCCTCAATGATGTGACCTTGCTGACTAGAATGACAAAGTGCGCAGTCACTGTCCTCTAGGATAGTTGTACTGTGCAATTCTAGAGTTGAAAAACCTTCCTTATCTCCTGGAATTATGCAGTAGTTCCTTCCAGTCCGGCTTGAACTTCTCATTTCACACTTTCAATCCTCAAGCTTTTCTCTTACCTATTGGAATCCCGTAGTCCATAGAGAGGCCAAC
The DNA here is from genome assembly GCA_000404065.3 of Pinus taeda. Taxonomy (NCBI): domain Eukaryota; kingdom Viridiplantae; phylum Streptophyta; class Pinopsida; order Pinales; family Pinaceae; genus Pinus; species Pinus taeda. The sequence goes on along the minus strand of APFE030889635.1, from coordinate 59,689 downwards.
CTCCATAACTGTGCAGAGGTGCACCCTAGTGTCCTCCCTCATCTGGAGCTCATTGTCCTCAAGAACTGCACAACTTTGGCTTCCATACCTCTCTACTACCTAGTCCTCCTTGCCTCTAAAAACTATGCAGAACTAACCTCCTTTGACCTTACCTTGAACCAACCACTGCTGACTTGAACTGTGCAATCTTGTCTCCCAGTGACCACTATGCAATTTTTCTCCTCAGGGAGGAATGTGCTCAAAATTTCCTTAGTCAAGCCTGAGTTGTGCTTTACGCAATCTCAGTGATCAATCTCTCTCTCTCTACCAACTGGAACTACACAATGCACAGTCACTGAGCCCTGTCTCCTAGCCAATGACTTGTCCCAAGCTCAGTCCATGAATGATAATGCACCATATTATAGTAGGGAGTTTTCAGATTGATGTCATCCCATCATGAGTGAATTGCAGGAATAGGTACACTCTCAAGTCATGGTGAGATGATTAGGAAGGAAAAGTAGGAGGGAAGCATTCTTAGAGACTCACTTTCCGTTGTATGAGCAAAGGATATCAAGAACAAGAAAAGGGAACACATGCATGCAACTACCTCTCAAGACCAAATATCATTGACGACCTTGCACCACCAAGCTATGTGAAGGAGAAGAGAAACCACATCTAAGAACACATCTATCACTCAACAACAACAACGACTTGACATTGCCACTTCAACAAGCTAGTCCATGTCAACAATGTCATGTCAAGTCATGTCATGAGTTGTCAAAGACCACATCACTATTATGAGGCACATCTATTGTAAATCGAATGTAATGTAAAGTGGAAGTCCAATGGACACACATGAATATGAAGATTCATGTCAGTTGAAAAGTCATAGGAATTTGAATAGTCATGAGGGTAGTCAAAGAGTCAAAAGTGTCAAGTATCACCCCTTGGTTATATATACCCCCCTCTTTGTATGAGGATAGGAATTTTCACCTTGGTTCCTCCCACAAAGCATAAAGAGTTCAATTAGTTCTTTAAGGAGCAAGGAGTGGCTCCAATGTCCCACTACTAGGGCTAGTGATGTATGATGTAAATATGTGTCTTGAAACTTTTTCTTAATTACATAAGCCTTTTTAGGGCAGCACGTTTCCATGCATGACTTATGGATGTTTGTAAGACTATTCTATGAGCATTTGTATTTCATGTTCGTTTTCACATGTACTAAGATAGTTGAACTATTTTGGTTGTTTGAGTGCTTATCTTGTTGGGAATGTACTGTAATGGTTACTACTGGTGTCTCATCCTTGTGGGTTGTTCCACAGGATACTGGACAAACCTTTTCGTACTCATCAATTGTAACAAATTCCACATCCACTATGGACTACTCCACTGGATGGTAGATAGACCTTTCCCTGTTCATTGGTTGTAATGACTGTCGCATCCACTTTGGACTATTCCGTTGGATGTTCAACATGCCTTTTTGGTTCACCTATGTCTCTTCCATGGTGGTACTATTACCTCTCACTTAGAGTCTCACGTTCCTTCCCCCCTTTGTAGTAAGAGAACCTTGACACAATTGCGTTGCACACTCACCTTGTTTAAAGATACCATTGCATCACTCTCCCATGCTCAAAGGAAAGGATTTAAAATAAATCGTTGGGATAGAGGGTTGTGGGCTAAGCACTGACACATGTTCTATGCAACATTTATAACCGAGGGCGCAAAGGCAGTTTGTAGTGGTAAACAAGCTCTCAGGGCTTAAAGCATAAAGGGGCCCACCCATGTATATTTGGCAACATTTTTAAGCCTTTGGGCTATAATTTAAAAAGGGACGTGGAGGTATGTTAGCACTGTTTTAAAACGCTCAACCTAATGTGTATACATATACATATACATATACATATATATATATATATATATAGATGTATATGTGTATCATACACATATACATATATATATGCGCATACATACATACATACATACATATATATATATATATATATTTATGGTAGTTTTATTTAGCGGTGTGGTAGTGTTGTTGCATGGATGGTTGAGTCGATAGCTATAAATGGTGATGCTTTGGGATAAGGCGTTTGGGCCATGATCGAAGGCCTTGGATGGATGAGTTGAAAAACACTTTTAGCAGCAATTTTATAAAATCCTTTGGGCTTGCAGATGGAATGAGTCAACCACTTTTGGAAATTTGATAGTTTTCCAAAAATAATATCACACTAAAGTTGGAATTGTAGTTAAAACTACAACTAAATCTTGTTAAGAGCCAAAATAGCCAAATTAGCATAAAAACTTAGAGTTTGAGTTTTGAACAACAAAATTAGAATATGAGACTTAAAGAACAGATCTAAAAGACTGAAATAAATAAGGGAAAGGCAAAAATTAGAGACTCGTGCAAAGTTTCAAAGTGAAGTTAGCAAAAAAGCAGAAAAGCCAACAATATCAAGCCAAATTCTTTATAATCAGAATTGATTTACGAATTCAAAAATGTGTGTAACAGAGTGTGGTGCAAGTTGAGTTGGTGACGTTGTTGGTGTGATCAACAATGGAAAATTGTTGAAGATATTGGTGATTGAGGAAGAAGGACAAAATTGTTTTATTTTGAAAGAAGAGGTGGCATTCATGGTTCTAGTATGAAAATGGATGAAATATAAATCATTGAGTGTGAAGCAAGTTATAGCTTGTAGATCAGGGGTTGGTGCTCCTTCTAGTAGGTGTTGGTAAATATTTGGGGTTGTATCTCTATTGAGTTGTAGCTAATAAATTTGGGAGTTGTAGCAATTTCCTACTAATTGTAGCCATAGAATTATAACAATAAGTTGTAGCTTACCTTATGAAGTAATTATAGAACCATTTGAAGAATTTGTGTGTTCCATTGTGATTGTTGATATTATTTCTTGTCATGCTTATTTGAATTAATTTTTGAAGTACTTTACAATGTCCTATTTTTTTGCACATGTAAAAGAAAAATTTTAAATTGGTAAAATTCCTACAATATTGATTCACTCCCCTTCTTTATATTGCCCTGATTTCCAACAAAATGGTCACCCACAAACTTTATATATTAAATTATCTATCCATTAAGAATTCTCAATCTCTAACTCAACCCATAATATCCTTTAAAAATAACACTAATCCAAAACTCTAACTCACTAACTTCATATATCAAATTATCCATCCATTAAAACTATATCCCTTAAAAACAACATAAAACTTTGATACAACTATACAAGAAATGAAGATTTATAAAATCTAATGAAGGGTATTCAATACACTTCATTTTTGTTGGTTTTCATTAGAATTTAGTAGAAAAAAAAAAATTAAATGGAATTCCTTTGCTGTTTAATTGGTAATTTAATACTTTTAATTGATTTAAATATTATAAAATTCCCTATACATAGTGAAGGGGGAGCTTATAAATGATTTTCTTGTTGTCACTTGTGGAAGATGCTCATCACACCATCGGATAGGTGGAGATGTGGGCATATGATTACATAAGCGTGTAACTAATGATGTTAATGAAGTTTCATTTCACTCATTCGAAGATTTTTTTCACCACCAATAGTGAGAATTCATTTTCTCATGTCTAGAGTTATGGTTGCAATGATGGATTTGTATGGAGGTTTCTTTGAAATGGTAACAAAATGAGCTATCCTGGTTACTAGAGTTCATGATAGTCCCCCATGAATGTATGAAATGTCAATGATGCTAGAGCTCTATTTGTGTCTTCATTTTTTTTTATGATTGGAGGGTTGGCAACACTACAATCCATCACAGAGGGAAGATTTGAAAGCTTTAGAATTATTGGGGCACAAACTTGGGTGTCGCTGGGTATAATAAAATGTGGGGTATATTTTGCCTAGATTTGACTTTCTTGAGACAATAATAGTTAAGAATCAGAGTTTGTAGTTAATTATTGGTAGTGGTGCCTGATATTGTCATTTGTCTTAGTCCTTCATATCTTTGTTTCCTAAGGCTTGGAAAGACTTTGAGACATAAATATTATTCAAGGAAAGGTTGGTGACCAACCTATGAAGAAGAAGGTAGAAGAAGAAGGAAACAAGGGTACCAAGAGGAATATAAAAAAATGACCAAATCCGAGATAGAATTCATAGACGTGACCAACAATTACTATAAGAGGTTTTCTAAAGAGCTCAAAGGAAAAGAGAAGAAGGAAGGAACTTGATATAGATTTACTTCAATGGATTCTAGAAACTACATTCGCATGACTGAGATGCAAAACTAATAAGGATCATGGTGATATATTAGTATAACAAAAGTTTCATTGCCTAGATAATAAAGGAGAAGGGAATCCGATAAAAGACAGTTCTAGACAAGTTGGATTTCCTTGATTAAAAAAATGATGCTTTGATAAAGGTTATTTAGGGTTAGAAGTAATGGTTATGGAGAAACTACTAGAGCACCAACATATAGAAGCCACCCATCCCAATAACTAGTCTATCTACATCATTGCAAATTATAATTCTAAAAAAAACAACATTAACATTATCATATATTAAGTTCTACCTTTTTTAATTTAATGTTTAAGTATTTATTTCAAAATTTTGTTCATCTAACTTATAACACAATATAATTAGATTTCAATAATTGTATTTCAATTTTTAACAAGGGAGCCACTGCCGTGGCGGTAGTCCCTGTCGGGGTCTGCCACAGCAACAATACAAAATTGTAATTATAATTGAATTTCTGGTTTTTGAATTGTTTAGAAGCTAACTGGTAGATGGGTTTTATTTGTACCATGCATTCTTCATAATGATCCAACACTATGGATCTATGCGTAGTGAAAATCAATTTACAACACCAGGTCCCATGAAGTTTAAGTTGGTTAGTAGGTAAACCCATTAAGCCTTACACGAAGCTAAACATTCCCATAGAGTGGAAATAAATGACATTGAATCCTATATTTTAATATATATAAATCATAGGCTCACTGTAGATAACTTTAAACTAAACACCTCCTAATAAGTTAAGCTCTTGTGATACTGCAATTTTTTTAATTATTAGAAAATTAGAACCATATTATTTTTATCTTTTCTAATTAAAATAAAAAATTTTGAAATTAAAATATTTATCATTAAGTTTTGGAAAAAAAACTTAATATTATGTATTCTTTAAATAGTAAATATAAATATTAAAAATCTTTCCAAAAATTCATTCAGCACCAAAATCAATATATAAATGCAAATTATAAAATAATTAATATAACCCAAAAATCCAAATTCAATGTTATCTATAAATTGTATATATCATAGAATCTAAGTTGTTTGTGATAAGTTTTGGAGTTTATTTAGATATATTTACTGGTATAATTGGCTGAGACAACTATTTGTTGAGATTACAAATTAAGTTGTGAACCCTTTACCATTTGTTTAAGATAAATCTATATATACATATATTATTAGAAAATTATTTTTATGCTCAACTCTCTTAACCATGGTACACAAGATATGACTTAAAATGTGTTATATTGTTGCATAGAATAATCATTCATCCATGTTACAACAGGGGAACAGGAATATCCACTAATATTTTCATTCATCTGTCAAAATTTGCTACAAGTGCAAAAACTGGGATTGGAAAATTTCATTAGTACTTTTGTTTAAGAGATGCCAAATTTGTAGTGTGTGATATATATAAAAACAATTTAAAAAAATGATGCTGGCCATTTTTCAAGCCAATAATAATACAAAACAAGCGAGGATGGTTTCACAGAGCAGTGAATCAATTACAAGAAATCTAAAATGATGCCAGTCATTTTTCAAGCCAATAATAATACAAAACAACTGAGGATGGTTTCAGAGAGCAGTGAATCAATTACAAGAAAACTGAACCTGTCACAGTCGTACAAAAACGAGTTGGCTAGATATCAATAGAGGCGATCCCTGTAAATAGCATCAACGCCAATTACTTTTGAAAATAAATAAAGCCATTAAAAAATAAAATATGATGATGATCTATAATTATAATTAAACATGAATAGCTTTTGCAAAAACGAGTTGGTTGGATATCGGTATAGGCGTTCCCTGTAAACAACATAAGTCCAATTACTTTTGAAAATAAATGAAGCCATTAAAACATCAAAAGAAAAGTAATTAGCTGTAATTATAATTAAACCTGAAGAGCCTCTGCAACGGAATCTCTAGATTCAAATTTGATTAAAGCATAATGACACGATCCCTGACAGTTGCAAATATTAGCGTCTCAACATAATTCCTCTCCGCAGAGATTTCAGGTGTTTGAAAATTTTGAGAAATGCAATGTATGTAGAGAAAGAAAAAACGACAGACACACCTCATTCACCAGTTGAATTTTGCCAGGTTTGATATTTCCAAACCTCTTATACTCTTTTTCGAGCCGAGATACAGAAATGTTTGGAGGCAAATTCTCCACGTATATTATTGGCCCGATTCCTACTTCTTCAACGAATTAGAGAAATATAGAGACACGATGTTACCTGTTCATGTCGAAGGTTGCAATTGGATACCTGCCAACAAAACCGATAAAGGCTCAGAACAATTCACCCAGAACCCATGAAATCGGCAACAACAAAGCAACCTAGAAGTGGGTTAACATGCTTCAGGCATTGTGTTGGTGCAGAATTGAATTCTAGAATGGGATTCTCCATGAACACTTCCAGATTTAGATTATCTATGAAGAAGACGAGAGGTTAGCCTCAACGATCTTCGAAAAATACCTTAATCACTCTGAACCCTCTTACAGCAAGGAGCAGTAACACTACCAGTGAAAAATCAAGAGTTCCTGCTATCCCTGGTCCAAAGACGCCGTGCTTTGCAGAGCCATCTCACCGCCGGGGAGGAGTGCAAATGACAGCTTTTCGGGCAAACGGGTGGGTGGTTAGCTAAATCATTCAAGACAAGTGAAGAACATCAGATTCAACCTTAAATTAAATCAAAAGTGGAGATGTTTACAAGTGCCCCATCTCCAAACATCTGGCCCAGTTGAACCATATGCAAACATCTGTTCTGCATGCAGGACACTCAGAACACGTACCAACTAAAATTCACAAAGCGAAATGAACCATCCAAACTTTGGTCTAAAATTCACAAAGCGAAACAAGCCATCCAAACTTTGGTTAATTTTTTTTTTTGGATTTGGAAAATAAGACCTCCAATATAAAACTTTGGATAAAAAGCAAGAAACGTCAAGGCTCTAAAATAAAACTTTGGTTAAAAGCGGAAAACATCAATTAAATGCTCTGGTCAACCCAAATTAATAGAAAATCAACAGCGGATCGAACGCTAATAGTTCCAGCAGAGATTAATAATATGGTTTCTAAATCATTATCTTTAACATATAATTATAATTACATAATCTCATAAAAATATTATATATATATATAAAAGCTTTTTATCATAAAATATTTAAATGATTGGATTAATGTACCTTGATAACCAATAAACAAAATTCAAAAGTGCTCGCTATCCATGATCTTCAAATGGTGCTATGGCTGAGTTAAAAAAAACATTTCATATTAATCATATAAAATAACAAACAAGTAAGGAAAGATAACGACAACCAGATAGATGCATCTATTAAAGCAAAAGATAGAGTGGACTCAATCCATCTTGTCACATATGTCACGTTGGAGACATGGGGCCAATGACATCAGAGAGTATATCATTGATCGTGGATGATAGATTTGTTTTTTTGTTTTTAATGAAATTTTTTATAATTTT
>APFE030889635.1:17428-44860 GCA_000404065.3 Pinus taeda | reverse complement strand
AGAAACAAGAACTCGATAGCTACGAAATCGATCAATTTCAGAGTATCTTATCAAGTGGAAGAACTTATCCGCTGAAGATTCCACATGGGAGGATGAGAATGTTATGCAGAAGTATCTAGAACTACTCAAGCGTTGAGGACAACACTTTTTTGAAGGCGAGGGCCATGTGGGTCCCTATAATACTAGTGATTACCCCATTACTATTGTAGTTATACCACTTATTAATATTGTTGTGCCCCTATTGCCCCCATATTGTTATTACTGGCCCCATAGAATCCCTCTATTGTTATTTTTGTGGCTTTATATTATTATTGTTAGGTCGGATAGATTATATTGTGACTCCTTAGACTCCTATATATAGAAAGGAGGTTTTGTCATTTGAATCATCCAAGAATTGTTCATTTATGTAATGTAAAGGAGGTTGCCCCCTCGAAGAGGCTGAATTCTAAGGCGTTGATCTATCTTTTCTATCTTTTCTTGAGTTGGTTTCATAACATTGGGGGCTTAGGGGTAGAGGACATGTCTAGCAAGGAAATACTGGGGAAGGTAAGAGCTATGTAGTATGTGAGATTAGTATTTAGTCTAGTCTTCTATCTCAAGCAAAATTATTTACACTAAAAATGGGAATTTCAATGAAGTAGATGCAAGAGAATCCTACTTGAAAGGGAATTACACTTCTAATATTCTACTTGAATGAGAATTATATATGTACCTGTAATTGGCATAAAATCACATACAAACCATTTCCTAATTTATGTCTCTGAGACAGACGGATGTATTTAGTAGGATGTGGGGAAGTTCTTATTATAATCCTTGCAAATACAATATATTCAATAAGGTGCACTTGAAACATAAATAATGATTATAGACATGGATTCAAGCTCCAAGCTTGACCATTGAATGGACCCAAAGAATATCATGAAGCCTAAATTAGTTATGGTATAGGGTATTTATGTAAAATTTGAAGTAGTGAAAAATCGAAAGTAAACAAGTGGTGAAGCGGGGGGTGTGTGACAACAAAGAAAAGGAAACATGTGGCAGCAAGCGAATTGACATGCTAATAGAGAAGTGACAACATGTCGACAGTAAGAGTAGGCATATAATTAAATACTTTGGATATCACAAATTAAGCAAAGTAAAATCCTCATGCATTCATGAACATTGGATATGATGAAAAGCACAACACCATCCACTTGGGGAAACCAAAAACTTTGGATAGTTCATGCATTCAGAACTTTGGCTTGGAATAGGGTAGTGAAAAACATTGAATATGCTATGAATTCAAAACACTTCTTTGTTGGATTTTTTTTTTTTGGGTAAAATAACATTGGTCAATTATAACCAACCTCTATACATGTGAAGTTTGCAATAAGAAGTCCAATACAAAAGTTTGGTTAAATTTTGGTGCAACGAAATGACTAACCATAAAGTTTGGTTAAATTTTGGTAAGAGGGCTAGTCAACACAAACTAATATGAATTCAACAATCGAGTGATTGCTATAGTCCATGTGTTGTCATAGGAAGGGACTAATAAAATCTCATATTGTTATAATTTTTATTTTTATTCAAAGTTTGATTCAATTTAAAAAAGGTGTTCGTGTCTTTAGTAGACTGTTTGTTTACTAGTAAAATCTTATAGCTATAAAGTCAAATTGGGTAGTACATATTTATAAAAAATGATGGAAGTGTATGATTTTTAACACTGGGTCAGTGTTTAGTTATGTTGAAATTTAATATGTGAATTTATTTATTAAAGATAAAATTCATAAAGGTTAAATATTTTCTTTTCTTTTCAATTACAATTATATAAATTGGTAACATGAATTTTACATTGGTCAGTTGGCTCTAATTCGAGTGGTTATGGGATGAATTGAAAACCTTCCACTGTGATTCAACCTTGATGCCACAAGATATCATGGATTAGGGAAACCATGCCATCAACATATAATCCAATGTTATGATCACCACCACAAAGCCCCAACTATACCATCTTGAGGAATGCAAGAATATATTTTAGTCATTGATGTTGATGTAGAGGACACCAATATGTCACTTTGTTGTAGATAATCATAGCTAAACAAACTTGATCTCAAAATTTCATTAACAATACGAGGCCAAAATAATTATATCTCAAAAAGTTCAAGAAGAAGATGAATCTATTAATGATGTCATGCTCTAACAATAGATCATTGGTTAGTTGAGTTATGGATGAGACATCCACATTAGAGCTAGCAATGCCAGTTGTAATATCACAACAAGATCTTTAAAGATGTTATACTTGTGATGTTTCCCTATTTTTAATTTGTGATGTTCTTTGAGGACAACATATATTATGTGGAAGTGTCATGTTGTTTACTAGTTTAGGCCCCATAATGTCTTTTTCAAAATAGAAGATCAACTCTTCAAGATACTAAAGATAGCCTCAATTATTGAAGCCTCTCTAATCACCATTATGGTGTGTAAAAATATAATATCTCAAACTCATAGATTTTTTCTCATCAAGGTTTGGATAGACTAAGAAAATAAATCACCACAACCCTCAAGCACTCTACAAAGGACCCGTCTATGCAAAAAATACATGTATATCAATTGGTGGAAGAATATAGAGACATTTTCACTTCATCTAAAAGAATTCCTTTGTACATTGTTAAGTGAAACACACAATTTATCTAAAATAAAGTGCCCCTCTACACAATGGCCCTATATATAAACACTCCCTTTTAGAGTACGAGGAGAATAAATGCCACATTCAAGAGTAAAAAATAAAAAGGCTACATTTGACTGAGCTTCTCATCCTACAAGATCCCTATTATGTTGGTTTTGAAGAAGAATTGAATATGGTAACTGCATATATGGTGACAGAGCCTTGAATAAAATTAAAATGAATAATTGATACCCCATCCCTAAGATAGATGATCTACTTAAGAAGCTTAAAGGCACCAATTTTTTTAGCAAGATTAATCTTATGTTAGGCTACCACTCAGTGCCAAGTGATTCGACTAATGCATGGAAGATAATATTCAAGTCTAAGGAAGGTATTTTTAAGTGGCTAGTCAATTCCTTTCACCATTATTAATGCACTAGTGACATTCACGAGAATGGTGGATGATCTTTTGCGTCCATTCACAATTATCTTGTGGTCATATATGATCTATAATTATAAGCCTATGACCAAAATGGCTTACCAATACATATATTAATATGTAGAAAATAATGAATGTAAAAAACTATCTAGAATAACATGTTGTCCATTTACATTAATTTTTTTTCTTAATAAAATCTATGCTCTCAAAACTAAAACTACACAATTACGCATAGATAGATAACATAAGATATACATCAGAGAGAGACAATTTGGGAAATGCATATTCCAAATTACTATTGTTAGGTCACTATAATACTACTGTAGCCCACTTATTGTTGTTGTTAGCCCCCTTATTTTTATTGTTATGCCCATGTAGCCCCCATATTGTTATTCTTGTGCCCCATAAAATCCACTATTTTTATTGTTGTGCCCTTACACTATTATTGTTATGTAGGCTCTGATTATATTATGACACCTTAGACTCCTAAATATACCAACAAGGTATTATCATTTGTATCATCCAAGAATTGTTCATTTATGTGTTGTAAAAGAGGTTACCCTCGAAGAGGCTAATTATCAAGCCATTGATCTATCTTTTCTTCTATTGTTTGATCTAGTTGCATAACATTTGGAATCAAAGCTTTGAATTCTAGGGTTTCTCTACTTCAAACAAGTCATCTTGGTATTTTCGCTATAAATTTGTTTCTACAAGGCTTCAAAAGTTGAGATTTCAACCGCATGGAGCCTAAATATTGGTGAACTTTGTGTAAAAAGTTCAGATATTTTTTCACTATATTTTATAAGATATGGTCTGAAGAAGTTAGGGTTTTTACATGCTCCAAAATTCAGTCTCAAACAGGTGACCTAGGGAAAATCATCATAACTTTCACTTAGAGCATCAGATTTGAATTCCATAAAAAGATACTGAAAGTGCACAAAATGTAGCTTGTTTTTTATCAATTTTATGGTCGAAGGATGAAATAGTGACACATGGCATCCCATAAAAATTCACTCTACTGAAATAATCCATAATCGGGTCATTGTGGGAGAATTGGGATAACTTTATCTTGAAGAATCAAATCTTGGTATTAATTTTGGAATTGGAAACAATAATCATAAGGATACCACAAAATATAATTTCAAACCTTGGGAGGCCAAAGTTACAGAGATACAAGAATTTCAAGTTGAGCTCCTAAAAACAAGAAAAATATATTATTGTTTGATTCTAAAATGCCTCGAAAAAAATGGATACAGCTAGTAAGAAACCAGAAAGGTAAGAGGAATAAATTAAACATGACACATGGATAAGAGGAATAAATGAAACATGATATATCAAAATTACGAGACCAAGTGCTACAAAATTTTCATTTGCAAAGAGTAACAAAAAATGAATTGGAAGCTAAGATGGACAATTTAGAAGCAAAAATAAAATGCAACATGGAAGGTTTGAAGGATGGTTTAAAAGGACACATGGAATTTCTTAAAGTAGACATGGACGTGATGAATGCCAATTTGGAAGGGTTGACAAAGTTGCTGCAAGAAATACTTCGTAGTAGTGACAAGGTAATCCATCAAAATCATGACGAGGACAAAAGGAATATGAATTATGATTTTAGAGACTCCAATGTTGGGTTGAAGACCCACCGCATTCCAAAGATAGGTATGAGGAAGTTTGATAGTGAGGATATGATAACATGGATACTACAGATGGAGCAATTCTATGATCTACATGATGTGTTGCACATACAAAAGGTACGTATTGCATCTTTATATTTAGAACAAAATCAGTTTGTGTGGCTTCAATGGCTGTGTTCTCATAAATTAATTGTCACTTGGAGAATTTTTACGGAAGATTTTGTAACACATTATGAGGATAAAAATAGCAATACCTTCTTTAGCCAATTGATATATCTAAAAAAAAAGGTTCAATGGAAAAGCACATTGAGGACTTATGAAAATTGAATATCAAGGTAAATGATATTCCAAAGAAGCATAGGATTGATGTCTTCATAGGGGCTTTAAAGGATAGCATCCAAAATGAGGTTCATGTTGGAATTATGATGAATATGTTGACCTTGATGGCAACTCACTAGTAATAGAACAAGTATATGGTAACTAGATGAATCCATAGGTTAGTTCAAAGGTGATAGAATGATGGAACAAAATACCAAAATGATGGGTCAAAGTTCTACAGATCAAAATCAGAAGCTTGATACAGGGAGATTGTTGGCATTATGAATTAGGTGTTGTCCTTGATGGAAACCTACCTGATGAGTTTCCTTGATGAAAACCTATTTGATGAAATGGAATCCTACTTGATAAGTTTTCTTTTGATCTACTTGTTAAATATATAAACAAGATGTGTTTCCAAATGTGCAGAATCAATTCAGTTCAGAGGAATCAATTCAAAAGAATGATAAAGTTGGAAGTTCAATAACTATAAATGGGTTCTATTAAGCAATGTTGTGTACACACATAAGTTTAGTGAAGCAAAGTAGTGTATGGATTACACCATGGTATTCTAAATACCAGGGGTTCTTATCATGGTATTGGCCCATAGTAATGAGCACGACAAGGAATATTGATCCCATCAAAGAATACCATCAACATAAATATGGTTTTGACCCGAGGTATTGAAAAAGGCTAAAACTCTATAAGGAGGGGAAGATCAAAATGCTAAGTGTGAAAATAATTGAAATCTTATGTAGAGTTAGATCAAAATAAAATATGAATGTTATGGGTTTTTTATGCTTTGAAATAATTATGCACTAATGAATACAATGATGGATCAAGATCATGAGACCTGAAATGAGTTTTCATTGTATGATCTACTCATGGATTGACTATATCGAAGTATTGACGCATGTTTTTATCTCTGAATATTATGATTTGGGTCTTTCTAATGTTCTGAAGAGATGCACAATTTAGATAAAAAAAATTGCAAATCTATACGCTGGTTGGTCTCAGGAAAAGCGCATATACATGCGGGTTGGACTCTTCAAAGTAGCATATACAAAGTAAGGGTTTATGTTCATAAATGATTGATTAATATTATCAGTTTTGTTGCTTCTCTATTGTCTGTCAATGAAGTCCTCATGATTGATTTGGGTTAAGTGATAATGTCTGAAATAGATTTGATTGAACGTTGAAGTTGAATGTAATTATGAATAGTGTTAAGATTACTTGCTTATTGTGATTGAAGATCAGAGATAGTTTTGTGATTGGTTCAGAGTGTTGCAGTAGATCTGAGTGTGAATCAGTATTCTTTTAAAAAATGTAGTAATCAAGTTTTCAGTATTTTAAGATCTGTACACGGGTTTCTCTACAGAAAAGTGTGTATGCATGCGGGTTGCTTAATTGAAGTAGTGTATGCATTTTGACATTTGAATGATCAGGATTGTAGTTGATTTTGTGTGTTGATGTAGTATTTTGGGTTCAATTCTGTTCACTAGTTATAGTGATCTGACTGTTCCAGTTGATTGGTTGAATTTTTATTAAGTGTCGGTTGATTGGGTTTTGAGTGAATGGTTGATTCAGTTATATCACAAATTGATGATTAGGTGATCCAGTTGTGTCATAAGTTTCAGTGATTATTTGATTCAGTTGTGTCAGAAGTTTTAGTGATTGGTTGATTCAGAGAATGATGATTGAGTTTCAGTAATCGATGATTTGGGTTTCAGTTATTTCAGTGATTGATGATTGGGTTTCAATGATTGATTGATTCAGTTGTGCCAGAGATTGATGAATGTGTTACAATGATGAGTTATAATATATTAAGCTTAAAATTTGATAATGGGTCCAGTCTGAAAATTAGATGAAATGTGGCCTATAAGCTATATGTGTTGAAGTAGGTGGATCTAGTGTAAAAATTCATGAAACGTGGTCCATGGATGTTGCTGAGGGTTGGAGCCTTCAGTGAGAAAGTCGAAGCTTCTTGCCAGTAGCAGCTGGTGATCATATCAGGGGGTTAGAGCTTCCTTCCAATAGCATCTAGAAAACAAGTGAAGGTTGTATCCTTCTGCAGGTTGGTGCCTGCATACTGGTACAAGTTTACTCCAGTACAAGAACCAAGGGGTTGGAACTCCCTTCCATCAGGATTTGGAGAACGAACGAAGGTTATAGCCTTCTGCAGGTGGGTGCCTGCGTACTAGTATGAGTCAGCACCAGTACAAGATTGTAATTTTTTTCTTTATATTAAAGAAGAGAGAGACGACGGCAACAAACAGTTTTTTCTTGCATTGGGTTTCCACCTTAAATCCTGGTGTTCATGTGTGTTTCTTTTGTGTGATGTTTTGTTTTGTTCTTACAACACATGGTTACTATTTATCTAATGTTTAATAAAGTATTGATGCTCTGGTTGAAGACCAACATATGATGAATTAGCTTAATCATAATTTCATTGGATATATGCTAGTTGTCTTAAGAACATTTGCATACACACATGAGTTCCTTTCAGTAAATTTGCATATAGCAATCTGAATATGATATGTAAAAAGTTATTGATTTGAAAATATTGATTCATCCCCCTCTCAGTATTTTCCCCAACAATTGGTATCAGAGTAGGTCCTTTGGCAGGATCTTGATTGCTTGAAGGAGATCACTCAAGATAACGGGAAAAAAGAAAAAATAAGAAAGAACCTCAAAAGAAGAAGACATCTCAAAGAAACAGTGGCAGTGTTAGAGACGATTAGCTATTAGGTGGAAGCAAATATTCAGATTCAGAATCACCTTATAATGAAGATCAACAAGCAAAAGAATTATTAGGTACTCATTTTTGGTCCTTTGGTGATACCTTTCTCTGTTCATGCAATATTGAAGCTAATGAATGTGACAGTGAAACAACTGAATTTGTTCTTATGGGTGAAAGTGAAAGAAATCTAATAGAGGTAGAATTTAAAAGGCTGACATATAAAATTAGAGATCAACAAGATATATTTGATAAAAGGGAATGCACCTACAAAGAAGAGGTTACCAGGTTAAAAACTCAATTGGAGGAAGGAAACAAAATAAGGAAGAAGTAAAAGGAAAAGGAAGATCAATTTCAAAGGTTGCATGATGAAGTGGCATCATTGAGAAATCAAGTGAATGAAAATGGTACAACAACCAAGGAACTTAAAGAAAGAACTAGTTACTGTGAAGGTCTTGAAGCTGGGGTCATCTCTCTAAAAGAAGACTTTGAGAAATCAAATAAGAAGAATGAGGAACTACTTCAAGAATTCGAAGAACAAGAAAATAATACTCTCAAATTAAAATAACAAGTGGAAGAAGGAAGAAAAGTTGAAGAAATCATGAAGAAGCAGTCTCTAGAAAAGGAAAAGCAATATCAGGATGAGGTAAATATCCTAAAAGGTAAATTAGAAGAAAAGTATAAACTTTTATAACTTCAAGATAGTACTAAGATTTTGGATAATATTCTTAGTAGTCAAAGGTCTCTTACCATAAAATATGGTCTTGGTTTCCATGAAACTATTAAAGGTGAATCTAGCTCTCAAGCTGAGGCAAGGAATTCTAATACAAAATCTGAAATGCTCAACAAGGAGATAAGAAGTCAACCCCATCAACAACCAAGGAAAGAAAGTCTTCAAAGAAAATCATTTACTCCTAACTATAGAAGTGTTAATCGATTATTTCCTCTGATCAATAATGTTGAATGTTCTATATGTCATAATTTTGGACATGTTGCAGCCAGGTGCAGAAGTAGAATGTTTCAAGCTAATAACTATCTCATAGAAAGATCATCAACTTCCAGGTACTTTAATGGATATTGGTTTTCTTGCAATATGTTTGGTCGCAAATCCATTGATTTCTATAGAAGGAATATGAAACATATAAGATGTTATTATTGTAACAAGTTTGGGCATATATCAAAAGAATGCAAGAACAAGTCTATGGATCACCACAAACAATATGGTAAGCAACCAAATAAGAACATTGATATTAGAGAATTTGAAAAAGATAGATCCCCCAAAAAGAAAGAAAAGGAAGATCAGATAAGGTGTGGTCTTTCTCTCTTCTCATTCGAAGACGAAGATGATAGTGGATGTTCTCATCACATGACTGGAGACAAGAGTAAAATGGAGTCTCTGATGAAGAACCATCATGGTAATGGTATTCTTGGAACCAATGTTTCAACAAAAGTTCTAGGACCAGGTATAGTTAGAAGAGACTCTGGGGAACTAAAAGTATGAAATTTTAGTATTCCACTTTCCATACATGGATCTTATGAAGACAAGTCGTGTGTATACATGAGTTCTAATCTGCACAATCATGTATACTTTGGTTTGATGAAGAAATATTGGGACAGACTCAGGAAAAGGGTCTAATATGGTTCAGTAAATGATCAATCGTCTTTTTTGTTTTGATGGTTGATGATTACAATCTTTTGATACTATTTATAAGTTCTTTTGGCCCTCAATTTATTGATGTATTTATATATAACTAGTTTATGATGATGCCTTGATGATTCTTATTGATATATGAAATGATCAAATTTGACAATGAACAGTTGGCACAAGTTCAAGGGGAGCATTTTCTATGCTTCTAATAATGTATTGTTGGCATTACGTTTGCTTATAAGTCCTTGGTACGTAATGATGCTTATCAATGATGATTCTTATGTTGCTGAAATGTTTAAATGATGCATCATGCTAGGCTACATTCATGGGTTGATATCACAGATATTGCTTGAGACACATAATTATTTTGATGCTTCTGATCATATTTATGGATGATTTGGATGTTTTTTTTTATAATACATATAGTACATATGTTATGTTTCTTACATGGTGATCTTCATAAGTTCAAGGAGAAGAAGAAAGCTTGAGTACACAACTTCATTATTTGATGATGATAAGTGTCACTCATCTATGTTATGTTGTTGTCATCATGCCTTCAAATTTCATAGGGTGCAATTATGGATGAAGATTCCTATAGTCTTGGCTCTCACATGGTATATTTCTTGAAGATTGTTGCACTTGATGGTATCAAGAAAAGTTTGAAAAAATTACTATGAGTTCATGGTTTTCTTTTCTCATTGATGAGAAGCTAGATACATATTGCTATCTCTATGCTGGATACATGGATGATTACTTAAATTGCAAATTGGTAAATAATGTTGGTTGGCCAAGAGAATGGTGTTATTGCAGGTTTCATGAAGACATAGCTATTTGAAGACATCGCTATTTGGATACATGTCTTACTTAGTCACATAATGATGATGACTTCTTACTTTATGATGATAGTTTTGGTTCTCTCATAGGTTGATTATCATGGTTGATGCTTATTAGATGTGGGGTGTTGGAAAACTCCCTAGTGATGATACATGGTTGATATATTGAGGGTTGTTGTGGAAATATCATGTAGTACTTACTACAATGAAGATGTTATGGTCATGGATGATGACTATGGTGTTTTCACATATATATGATATGATGTGAATGATTTTGTATCACTACTTGGAGATATGGCATATGATTAGTTGATCCATGAAAGGCTATGTTTTGATGAAAATAAGGCTTTTTATACTAAGGAAAGGGAGCAAGTTGATCTTGATAAGGTCAAGAGGATGAGTTGATATCGACATACGACATAATTAGTCACAGGTTGATGATATTAAATTTACATTGTCTTATCTAGTGAATTGATGATGGACATATACAGGTGATGCTGCCAGATGCTTATGGTGCAAACCTTATGGTGTATGATAGTTGCTGATAACTATCATGATCTTGTTTGAGTCTTTGGTATTTGTTTTAAAAGTCATGTATAGACTTTTGAGATCATGTCAAATATGTAATCCCACTTGGTTGGGAGATCGATGTAAGTATGGGTCTTTGGTGATAGGAAGGTCATACTCAGTTGTGTCATAGAGTCATGTACTTCATTTTACATCCGCCAAAGATTGTGGCATGTGCTCAAGGGGAGCATGATCAATGTTCATATTTAGTAGTTCAGATATGGAAGTCTTCATTTAATATTGGTCTGCCCTTTGCCCTTGATGTTAAAGGGGGAGAGTAACTTGGTGTTTGGAGAGTAGCTTGATGTTTTGAAAATCTTGTTGCTTGGGTTGATGTTATTTATAGGTTATGATGACCAAACACCAAAGTGGTTGCCATCAAGTCCAAAGGGAGAGATTTTTGGCATTATGATGAATGTGTTGTCCTTGATGGAAACTCACTTGTAACAAAACAAGTATATGGTAACTAAATGAATCCACTGGTTAGTTCAGAGGTGAAAGAATGATGGAATAGAATACTAGAATGATGGGTCAAAGGTTTACATATCATAATCATACGTTTGATATAGGGAGATTGTTGGCATTGTGAATTAGGTGTTGTCCTTGATGGCCACCTACCTAATGAGTTTTCCTTGATGACAACCTATTTGATGAAATGGAATCCTACTTGATAAGTTGTCTTTTGATCTAATTGTTAAAGGAATAAACAAGATGTGTTTACAGATGTGATAGAATGCATGGTAGTTCAGAGGAATGATAAGGTTGGAAGTTAACATGATGTGTTTACAGATGTGACAGAATGCATGGTAGTTCAGAGGAATCAGTTCAGAAGAATGATAAAATTAGAAGTTCAAGAAATATACATGGGTTCTGTTAAGCCAAGTCACATATACATGTGATTTTAGTGAAGCAAAGTAGCATATGGATTTTACACCATGGTATTCTAAATACTAGGGGTTCTTATCATGGTATTGGCCCATAGTAATGAGCGCGAAAAATAATATTGATCCTGTCAAAGAATACCATCGACACAACTATGGTTTTGACCCGGGGTATTGAAAAAGGCTAAAACTATAAGGAGGTGAAGGTCAAAGTGCTAAGTGTGAAAAAAAATGGAAATATTATGTAGAGTTAGATCAAAAGAAAATATGCATGTTATGGGTTTTTATGCTTTTTATTGATCTAAACTAATTATGCACCTGAGAGTTTGATGATGGATGAGATCCAATAGATCTGAAATAATTATGCACTAATAAATACAATGATGGATCAGGTTCATGAGACCTGAAATGACTTTTCATTGTATGATCTGCTCATGGATTGACTAGATCGAAGTACAGACACATGTTTTTATCTCTAAATATTATGATCTGGGTCTTTCTGAAGTTCTGAAGAGCTACACAATTTTAGGTCAAAATTTGTAGATATATACGCTGGTTGGTCTCAGGAAAAGCACGTATACACGCGGGTTTGCCTCTTCAAAGTAGAACATACAAAGTAAGGGTTTATGTTCATAAATGACTGATCAATCTGATCAATGCTGCTGCTTCTTTGGTTTCTATCATTGATGTCCTCATGATTGATTTGGGTTAAGTGATAATGTCTGAAGTAGATATGATTGAATGATGAAGTTGAATGTGATTATGGACAATGTTAAGATTACTTCCTGATTGTTATTGAAGATCAAAGACAGTTCTATGACTAGTTCAGAGTGTTGTAGTAGATCTGAGTGTGACTTAGTATTCTTTTCAGAATTGCAATAGTCAAGTTTTCAAGTTTTCAGTATTTTAAGATCTTTACACGAGTTTCTCTACAGAAAAGCGCGTATGCATGCAGGTTGCCTTAAGTGAAGTAGCATATGCATTTTGACATTTGAATGATCAGGAATGTAGTTGATTATGTGTGTTGATGCAGTATTCCGGGTTCATTTTTGTGCACAGGTTACAGTGATCTGACTGTTCCAGTTGATTGGTTGAATTTTGATTAAGTTTCAGTTGATTGGGTTTTGAGTGAATGGTTGATTCAATTGTATCACAAATTGATGATTAAGTGATTTATTTGTGTCAGAGGTTTTAGTGATTTATTGATTCAGTTGTGTCATAAGTTTGAGTGATTGGTTGATTCATAGAATGATGATTGAGTTTCAGTAATCGATGATTTGGGTTTTATTTATTTCAGTGATTGATGGTTGGGTTTCAGTGATTGATTGATTCATTTGTTCCATAGGTTGATGAATGTGTTACAGTGATGAGTTACATTATATTGAGATTAAAAGTTGATAATGGGTCCAATCTGAAAACTATATGAAATGTGACCTACAAGTTATGATGTGTTGAAATAGGTGGATCCAGTGTGAAAGTTCATGAATCGTGGTCCATGAATGTTGTTGAGGGTTGGAGCCTTCAGCGAGGAAGTCGAAGCTTCCTACAAGTAGCAGTTGGTGATTAGATTAGGGGGTTAAAGCTCCCTTCCAGTAGTAGCTGGAAAATGAGTGAAGGTTGTAGCCTTCTGTAGGTTGGTGCCTACGTACTGGTACAAGTTTACACCAGTACAAGAACCAGGGGGTTGGATCTCCCTTCTAGTAGGAGCTAGAGAATGAACGAAGGTTGTACCCTCTGTAGGTGGGTTCCTGCATACTGGTATGAGTCTGCACTGGTACAAGATTGTAAAAATATTTTTCTTTATATTAAAGAAGAAAGAGACAACATCAGTAGGTGGTTTTTTCCCGCATTGGGTTTCCATCTTAAATCTCGGTGTTCATGTGTGTTGCTTATGTGTGATGGTTTTTTTTGTTCTTGCAAGACATGGTTATTTTTTATCTAAGGTTTAATAAAGTACTTCTTCTCTGGATGAAGATCAATATATGATGAATTAATTGAATCATAAGTTCATTGGATATACACTATTTTAAGAACAGTTACGTACACACATGGGTTCCTTTCAGTAAAGTCGCGTGTAGAAATTTGAATATGATATGTAAAAAGTTATTGATTTGAAAACACTGATTCACCCCCCCTCTCAGTATTTTTTCCCAACAGTTCACCTTTGGGAACCTAATTCATTAGAGAAGGCATTCAAGGTGGCAAGAAAAGTTGAAAGAAAAATTATGGTAACAAGGAAGTTTACCATTCACATCTACAAATATGGAAGTGTTTCTACTCCTAGCCTCCCCCAAGCTACAATGTTGATACCACAACAACTGGAAGAAAAAAGAGAAAAGGGGCTTTATTAGGGTTGTGATAGCAAATAAGGGTTTTGATAGAAAATACACTAAGGGTCATAAGTGTGATGAGAAGAAATTATTTTACATAGATTGTGAATAGGATAAAGAAAAGGAACAAGAAACATCAAAAGAAGAGGATATACACCAGGAACTAACCCCGGAGAAATAAGAAATGAATCTAACCATATCTTGTAATTCAATGGCAGTAATTACCACTCCTCAAAATCTCAATATAGAAGGATATATATAAAAAAATGGTAATAGTGTTGATCGATTCTAGTAGTACCCATAACTTTATTCATTGTAAGATAGCTAAGGAATTGAATTGATTTCTATACCAAGCACCAGAGTGCCAAGTGATGGTTGCAAATGGAGGAAATATAAATTTCTCAGGGAAGTGTTGTAATATCAATCTAACCATAGGGGAATATATATTGAATAGTCCAATGATTTCCATTCCAATGGGTTGTGCTGATGTTGTATTAGGATTCCAATGGTTACAATCTTTGGGGATGATAGTTTTTAATTTTCAAGAAATTTTCTTAAAATTTTCCTGGGAAGGAAAGGAAATTTAATTAAGGGGAATAACAGGGAAACTAGGGAAGATAATCAAATCTAATGTCATGACAAAGATTTTGAAGAAATAACAATGAGGCATAATTGCATAATTATGCTCACTAGATGTTAAAACATCAAAATCATCCATTTCTCCAGATCTCCAAAGACTCTTGGATAATCATTCCAAGGTATTTGAGATTCCCAAAGGCCTCCCACCCATTTTTGATCATGATCATGCTATTCACTTGATTCCAGGAAGTGTTCCTCTAAGAATTAGACCTTACAGATATCCTTACGCCTAAAAGAGCGAAATTGAATGTATGGTTGCATAAATGTTAGAGGCAGGTATAACTCAACCTAGCCAAAGGTATTTCTCTACTCTAGTAGTATTGGTACACAAGAAGGATGGATCATTGCGTATGTGTCTGAATTATTGGGAGCTCAACAAGCCCACTATTAAAGATAAATTTCCCATTCCTGTCATTGATGAATAGTTGGATGAATTACATGGAGTAATTTACTTGACCAAGTTAGATCTTCGTTCAGGGTATCATCAAATTAGAATGAATATTGAAGACATTCCGAAAACAACATTCAAAACCCGTGAAAGTCATTATGAATTTTTGATCATCCCTTTTGGCCTTAGTAATGCACCTTCCACATTTCAAGGCTTGATGAATTCCATTTTTAAACACTTCCTTAGAAAATTTGTGTTAGTAATTTTTGATGATATACTAATCTACAACCAATCTTGGAATGATCATGTTCAACATGTTGACAGGGTGCTCAAACTACTCGAGGAGAAACAATTATATGCAAAAACCTCCAAATGTTTCCTTGGGGTACAAGAAGTGGAATATTTGGGTCATATTGTATCTCATGAGGGTGTTAAGGTAGATCCTGACAAAATTAAAGCCATCAAGGAATGGAAAATCCACACAACCCTAAAGCATGTTCGAGGATTTCTCATGTTGACAGGGTATTATCACAAGTTTGTTAATAATTATGGGAAAATAACAGTGCCTCTAACAACATTACTGAATAAAGATGCATTTTTTGGACTCGAAAAGCAGCCAAGTCCTTTCAACATCTTAAATATGCAATGTGCCAAGCTTCATTTTTAGCTACTCCAAACTTCACAAAAACCTTTATGGTGGAATGTGATTCCTCAAGAAATGGAATTGGTGTTGTTTTAATGCAAGAAGGAAGAATCATTTCTTTTGAAAGTCGTCCAATAAAGGGAAAGTATTTACATAAACCTATTTATGAGAAGGAAATGTTCACAATACTACACGCCCAGAAGCAATGACACCCTTATCTAGTGGGAAAACACTTCAAGGTAAAAAAATATCATAATAATCTTAAATACTTTTTGGAAAAAATATTATCTTCACAAGAGTAGAAATGGCTCACTGAGATGTGAATTTATGACTTTGAAACCATCTACAAAAAAGGGAAGAAAAATGTTGTTGCATATGCACTCTCAATCCCATTTCTATTATACAACCTGAATGGATAATTGAAGCAAGGGAGGAATGAAATAATGATGAAGAGGTGTGGACACTCTTTCAAAAGTTGCAACAAGATCCCAGTACATATGATACATTTATGTGGAAAAATGACTCATTATGGTGTAAATATTGTTTATCTCTATGTAAGATTTCCCAACTCAAACAAAATATTTTTTTGGAATGACACACCTCTCCTTTAGGAGGGAACTCAGGATTTTTAAAATCATGCCATAGGGTCAAGAAGGATTTTTTGGGATGGAATTGAATATGATATTCATAAGTTTGTGGAAAAATGGTTGATTTTCCAACAAAATAAAGTTGAGACGGTTAAGACCCTAGGTCTATTACAATGTTTAGCCATTCCAATTCAATGTTGGGAGGAGGTCACAATGGATTTTATCACAGGGTTACCCAAGTCCAAAGGAAACAATGTCATCGTGGTGGTAGTTGATAAAATTACAAAGTATGCACATTTTTGTGCATTATCTCATCCTTTTAAAGCCAATACATTTGCTACTGCATTTATGGAAAAAATTCAAAAGCTACATGGAAACTCAAATATTATTGTAAGTGACAGAGATCCCATTTTCACTGGAAATTTTTGGATGGAATTATTTTCTTGTCTTGGTACTCAATTAGATCATAGCTCATCTTATCATTCTGAATCTGATGGGAAAACTGAGATAATGAACAAATGTTTTGAATTATATCTTCATTTCTTTGTATTTGATAAACAAACACAATGAGTCAAGTGGTTACCTCTAGCTGAACTGTGGTATAACACTTATTTCCATACTACAACAAAAATGACCCCATTTATCGCACTTTATGGATATCATCCATCATCCATCACATCATCTTTAAGATAAAATTATAAGGTTCAAGTAGTGGAAGATCACATCGAGCATCACCAACAAGTTCCCCAACTCCTAAAGGATAACCTCACTTTGACACAAAATCGAATGAAATAACATGCATATTAACATCACAGTGAAAGAAGTTTTGACGTAGGCAACTCGGTATTTTTAAGGCTACAACCATACAAAAAAATGTCCATCAAACAAGCTAATAAGGATAATAAATTATCACCCAAGTATTATGGTCCTTACAAAGTGTTTCAAAGATTTTTACTATGGCATACAAATTGCAGCTTCCTGCATCTTCTTGAGTCCACCCAATTTTCCATGTTTCATGCTTAAAGAAGGTTCTCGATGACAAGCTCTTAGTTTAAAAAATATTTCCAAAACTTTAGGAGGAAGGAAAAATCATATTAGATCTTGAAGCTGTCACGGAAATAAGAACTCAACAACTACGAAATTGATCAATTTCATAGTGTCTCGTTAAGTGGAAGAACTTACCTACTGAAGATTCCACATGGAAGGATGAGAATTTTATACAGAAGCATCCAGAACTACTCGAGCATTGAGGACAACACTTTTCTTGAAGGAGACGGGCATGTTAGGTCCCTATAATAATATTATATTCCCCTTATTTTTATTGTTAGCCCCCTTACTATTATTCTTGTGCCCATGTAGCCCCCATATTGTTATTGTTGTGCCCCATAGAAGCCCACTATTATTATTGTTGTTCCCTTACATTATTATTGTTATGTAGGTTTTGATTATATGGTGACCCCTTACTCTCCTGTATATATACCAAGTAGGCATTTTAATTTGTATCATCCAATAATTTCTCATTTATGTGATGTAAAGGAGGTTTCCCCCTCGAAGAGGCTAATTCTCAAGTCGTTGATATATCTTTTTTTCTATTTTCTTATCTCATTGCATAAAACATCTTTCTATGACTATTATTAATGGTAATTTTAAAATATCAAGGTTCTTTGGTTCAATAAATCCTAAGGGAAATACAAATTGTATATATGTTCTACAAACCAATGATTAAACCTTTTCCTAGTTGTTTCCTCTATCTTCTACAAATTATGTAGCACGAAGGCAACCCAACATGTGTGTGATTTTATTGTTATTTACTTTGTTGAACATCTAGTATAATCTCCTCTTGCTTCTCCTTTGTCAAACCTCTCTTACATTACTCCATGTTACCTTTATCCTTGTATCTCTAGGTAGGTGGAAATTTTAATAGCCTCAGTAGATGGTTCAACACTATAACTTTTGAGAACCACTTATGATATTCCTCATTTTCTTATTCCTAGGGTATTGGTAACCAATAAAAACATTTCCTAAAATCCTACATGGATGCCTAGGTGTTATAGCCCAAGAGACAAAACTTTTATGTCTTTTCCTACCTAACAAATGTGGCTTGTCATTGGCAATGAAATATTCTAAGGTACCTTTGAAATCTTTTGGACTATTTTTCCTTACCTCATGTCATGTGGTGGTTGGTGGTAGGTGCTCCTTTTAATCCTTGTCGGGCCCTTATATTTTATTTGAAGCTTGGCTCTTGGTAGAGTTGTCCCACTCGATGGCTTGGGGTAACTTTGTGGAGTCCTTAATATAAAGTAGGGATGTCAGTTGAGGAAGCCCTAAACTTAGAATAATTAGGGGCCTATGTAAGTACTTCCTTTTTGGTGCCATTGCACATAGACTAAGATTATGCCAAAACAAGTATAAGGTTACTCTAGTACTTCTTCAATACTTCCACCCTTGCTTCAATGCTACTGAGCATTTGGTGGAGCCTCCCCAAATGAGTAGTAGGGTGGTTCTCAAAGAACCCCTAGCACTAAGTTTTAAACACCAATATGGTTAGGATAGGTAAGTTGTCTATACAACCTTTGAGTTCATTTATCCAACTACCATCTACCACACATCCAATATACACTACATCATCCATGTTAAAAATATGCTACCATGTCATTAGGTGTACTTCAAGGGTATAATTTAATAAGGGTTCTTACACACAACATTTACTAGGGAAATAATAACTTAGCCATTTTGATTCTTCAAGGATCCATTAGCATCACAGCTCCCTCATGGGAGGCCTTTGGTCCTCAAAGCTTCTAAGGAAAGATGACGAAACCTACTTACAATCCAATTTCTCTCATACCACTTGGATTTCCCTAGAGAATCTCCCTTAAGGATAATTTTCCAAATTTATTTTTGTCCTCTATGAGTCATATAGGTTTTATTTCACTAAAATATGTCCACCTTCAATTCTTCAAGATAATTCAAAGAAAATTCTTCTATTATAGGTAGAACATGTTCTTCCTCTACCCCATCCAACAAGTACGATTCAAATAATTTCTAGTTCTCCAAATTGATTATTGAATACATTCTCATATAAGTAGGTAGATTTAACTTGAAAGAATTGGCAGTAACTTGCTCAATAATCTCAAAATGGTCGAAAACTCAAAGGCTTCAACTTCTTGGATACCTTTTTCATGCACTCTTTCTAAGATAAAACCATAATTTATCACCAACATAGAAATTATGGTTGATGCTATATTGGTCATGTGTGATTTTTTATTTCTATTGATTGTTGTCAAGCTCCTCCTACACTTTCAAATGAAGTAGGCTTGATCTTATATATGAACTTGTTTTTTTATTTGCCTCCACTTTTATTTATTTTATGTCTTCCTTATATTGTTCATAATAAACTTCAAAATTTTAGGGTGGAAAATAACTAAAACAACATTGAAAATGATAGTTTTGGGTGGAAGAATCAATTGCCCCATAGTAAGAATATTGAATGTAAATTTCTCATTCAACGCATATTTTTAGATGATTGTTTCTATATGCTTACAACATGTGGACTAATGTTTTTTTCACAGCTCTAGTATATCCATTAATTTGAGGATGAAATGTAGTAGAATGATTCAACTTTGTATCCAAATTTTCCTATATTCTTGTTAGAACTTGCCCAAAAATTGAATGTCTCAATTAATGTTGAAAGGCACTCGTCAATCAGATCTATATTGGCACTATCAACATAGATGGGTTGGAAGATACATCAGATGTATATAAATATGACCCCCCTTAATGTCATGATTGAGGAATAGGTCTACATAGAGCATCCTGAAGGTTTTGAGACCTTTCACCATGACTCGCATGTGTGTCAGCTCAAGAGAGTGTTGTATGGGTTGAAGCAAGCACCACATGCTTGGTACACCAGGATAGATAGCTACTTCACCAGGTTGGGCTTCATGAAGAGTGAATCAGATGCAAACCTCTACCACATAGTGGTGGAAGGTAAACTGTTGATAATTGTACTTTATGTTGATGATCTCATACTAACAAGTGATGATCAGCTGATCAAGTCTTGCAAAGAGGACCTTGAAAGAGAGTTTGAGATGAAGGACATGGGGCTCATACATTACTTTCTTGGCATGGAGGTATGACAACAAGATGGGTAGTTGTTTTTGTATCAAGGCCAGTATGCCAACGAGATACTCAGGAGATTCCGCATGGAGAGCAGCAAACCCATGGAGACTCCTCTAGCAGGTAAATGGAGGAAGGAGGATACTACTTCAGGGGAAGTAGTGGAAGCTAATGTTTACAGGAAACTTGTGGGTTCACTCATGTACTTGGTGAACACATGATTGGATATGTGCCATGCAGCTAACCAACTTAGTCAAGTGATGGTTAAGCCTACCAAGATGTATTGTAAGGCGGAAAAGCATGTGTTGAGATACCTCAGGGGCACTTCTCAGTATGTATTATGGTATAAACGAACAAAGAGAGAGAATATTCAAGGCTTCACTAATGCAAATTGGGCAAGGATTCCATCCAACCAAAAGAGCACATCAGGAGGGATCTTCAGTATTAGGTCAACGACAATTTCTTGGTACAATAGGAAACAAAGATCGAATGCACTCAGTTTGATAGAGGAAGAGTACATGGCTGTGATTCAGGCGACATGTGAGGCCATCTAGATGATGAAGATCTTGGTTGGTTTTTTTGGCCAGTAGATGGATCCAACTGTGATTTACTGCGATAATCAAAGTTGTATCAAACTCTTCGAAAATCTAGTTTTTTATGATTGGTCCAAGCATGTTGATATCTGATATCATCATCTCAGAGATTGTGTATTGAGGTGGATTATATTGTTAGATTACATTCCCACGAAGGAGAAAGATGCTGATATTTTGAGGAAGGAATAAATTTGAGTTTCATAGAGATAGGATCAGGGTAGCTGATAATCCCTTTCTTTTTTAGAGGGAGTGTTGAGAAATGGCAACAATAAATTTCAGTTTAATTTGTCCTTGAATTAAACTAAGAATAAAAATTGAATTCTTTTCTCATAGCAACTTGTAAATAGTCAATTAAGTTTAATTAACTTAATTATCTTAGGAATTTTGAGTTGGAAGTCTTTTTGTAGTCATGTATATGTTATCCCTAAGTTTTAGGGGTCCAATATGAGTTTAAATTGAGTTGGAAATTAGATCACTCACTTTACTGAGTTAAGTTCAATTAAATTAGTTTCAAACTATTTGAGGAACTAATAGAGGATTAATAGTAAATTGGTGCACTAATGCATCCACTAGTGCTACTCCAGTTAACTGAAGATTCCCTCATGAGAAACTCATGCATGTCATTTCAGAGAAATACCCAGTTGAGACTAGAGTGCAAGGACAGTGTACTATGAGTTGTATTATTTTCTGGAGTATAAAAATCATGCATGCATCAGAGATTGATCCTATGTTTGGATTGCACAGTTTTGGAAGCATGAATTCCCTTTAAATACATGATATTCATCCTAGGAATTACGCAAGAGATTAGGGGCTTGGAGAGCTGTAGAATTGGCTAAGTGTTGGCCAAGAGCTAGCTTGTAAGTTGAGAGAGTTGAGCATACTTGTGTGGAATTGTTATAGTGAGAATAAGCTTTGTATCTTCACTCATATTTCTGATATGCAATATAGATAGCGGGGTTTTGAGCAATGTCTTTCCCCGGATACATCTTATGTTATGTGCCATTGATTTATATTCTTCTTGTTCATATTGTTTTCATCGATCTATTTCCTTCCGTTGGTTGAAAGTAGAAGTAAATTCTTGTCATGTGCTTTAGTACATTGCATGAGCTTGTGAATCTATAGGATTTTCTGCATTTTGTGCTTTTGGTATTTTGCGACTGTTGTGCTTGATTTTTTATTTTGATTGTGTTTGGTGCATAGCTATGCCACTTTGTTGTGGTTCCGTATTGCTTTTGGTTTTCATGGTCTTCTTTTTGTTGTTTCCGTTCTTGCCTTTTATTGTTTTGAGTCTTGGGAATTGATTGGGAAAAGAGGAAATTAATGGAACTCAAGGAGAGTCGTGTGGTACCCAACTGGTAATGTATGACTCAGATGAAGCTTGGTGCATGAGTAAGCACAACGGAAGGTAATACTATGACAGTCAGTTGGACTGGATGGGTCCATTGTGGTAAATGGACGATGGCAGTAAAGTCATGAGAAAGGTAACCAAAAAGGTAAAGTAAATGGATCTAAGACGTCAGATGCCGTAGCTATGTTGGGAACAATTATTCTCAATGTTGTGCACGTGTTGCATGAATAAAGGAAGTTCTCTTAAACCTTGACCTTGACATCTAGTAATTGTGTTATGATCATGATTATGTTGATGTTTATAAATGTATACATGTAGGTGTGTATGTATGTCATGTTTGACACGGTCATCATGGGTCATAAGTATTAACGCTAACATTTATGTGTATGTATGCATATCGTTGTCTGACAAGATCATGATTGTTTATGCTAATGTTTACGTATATGTATCTATGTATCCATGCATCTATGTCACTGCCCAACAGATCATCAAGAATCGTTCTTGTGGCAGAATGATTTCTTATGCAGACGAATGGCATGAAGAAGTTCATAGCTATTAGGAATCAAGTGGGAAGAGTAGTCATGACAAATATATGAGGTCAATATCATGTGAATATGAATTTATGTTGTATGCATGTATTATGCCTATGCTTATGTTATGGACATGTTACACTGAGGGATACATCAGCAAAGTGAAAGCAGTGTCATCTGCAACATGCTAGGATAAGCATGGATAAGACACTGGAAACTAGGTTTCTTGGTAAGGACAGTGTGGTTTTGGATGTGTGGTACTATTGGTGCATACGTTGTATATGTCATACATATTTCATCTATGATGCGTGCATATGCGGTGTGGTGTATATTTAGTGTGTGTACCTATTTTTTATGCAATGTTATGTACATAGTGTTAGTAAAGATAGTGTTGTTTGAATGTTGCATATTCAGTGCTAGGAATAGATGGTGCTATATACATATTGGATATACGATGATGTGTATATACTTTGTGCATGATGGATATGTGATATTTTATGCATATGGTGATCTGGGCATGTGGGATATGCAGTGTTGTGTACAGATGATGCTATGTACGTGTTTGATATGCGGTTCTATGTACATGTGGCGTTGCGTGTAAATTGTACATGTGGTGTGATGTACATATGGTGTGGTGTGCATGATTATACAAGTGGTGTTGTGTGCATGTGGTGATGTGTACATGTTGTACAAGTGGCACTATGTTCAGGTGGTGTTGTGTACATGTCTTGCATGTGGCACTATGTATGTGTGGTGTCGTGTACATGTCGTGTGTGGTACTGTGTACATGTGGTATTGTGTACACATTGTACAATGGTGCAGTGTACATATGGTGTTGTGTACATGTTGTGCAAGTGGTACTGTGTACATGTGATGTTGTGCACACATTGTGTAGGTGGTGCTTGGTACATGTGGCACTAGTGTACATGTGGGATTGAGTGCATGTTGTACATGTTGTGTTGCGGGTATGTGGTACTATGTATGTGCATTGTGTAGTCCTGGTATCGTGACATATGCATTCATTTTGTTGCACTCTATATACGTATTTATGTTTTGTTGTACATCAGGTGTGGGTGTATGTGTTGTATGTCAAGTGTAAGTGCATGTATTGCATGGTGTTGTATGCAGTGTGTGATTGTATGTGTGTGATGCACACTATGTGTACATGCACATGGTTTAGGAGAAGGCACTGGGTGTTTGTCTAGTGTGGCAACTGATCCAGAGTGCATACAGAATAAAGACAAAGGTAGAAGCTAAGGATTGATGAAAGAATAAGTATCAGTATTTTACTTCAATTTTATTATGCATGTGATTTCTGATTATGGTTTATGATGATTATATGTGATATATGATTCTGGTTTATGATGGTTACATGTGATTTATGATTTTTATCTACGATGGTTATGTTTTGAGCTAACCTGATGTGATATTTTTATACATGTTGATTTGGTCAAATATGCTAGTTTGACTTGTTGTGACAGGAAGCGAACAAGATTACAAATGTGCCTTATTGATGAGCCACCAATGAGGTATGATTTGAAGTTATTTCAATTTATTTTGAATCTAATGGAAATTATGTGCTTGGTACAGGAAGCACAAAAATTCCCGCTTGAGTGGCCAAAATTGAATGCAAGAACTAGCAACATCAGTGAAATGAATTGGAACACGTAGCAGTATGTTGGTAAAGCACTTCAGGAACAGGTCCATTGTGGGACACTAGTACCCAATAGTGTCCATGGATTTCCATGAGCATGCTATGAATGGTATGATGGTTTTAGGGCAGGGATATGCCTTGGCTTTTGTATCTTTCGATGTGAGGAAGCCTTGAAAAGGGATGGACTACCCAAGATGGGGGTTCTAGGGGAACTGGGAAGGTGAGTGACTGCACAAAAGGGATTGACCGGATTGCCCGAGGCATTGTGTAGTAGAGAAGGGAAGGTTTGGGATGGATTTGTTTTGGACATTAGCATTTCTAGATGGAATCAGATGCACATTGGGAGTGTACCCTGTAACAATGATCTGGTAATTTTCACTGAGAGGACAAGTGGCAAAGGATTATAGCGCTGGACATTGGATGTAGATTTGACTTTGCAGTGGATTGTGGACTTCCTGGGAAGGAGGTGAATCCTGGTATTAATTTGAGGATGGAGGTGTGAGCCTCTAGATCCCCTTGTTGTAGATGCAGGCATCGTATCCTTTTATTTGTTGGTTTAGCAAATGTTCATATGTGTATATGTGGTTATTGTAAATACCATAACCACCTATGTTATGAATCTCTAGTATGCGATATGGTTGTTATCTGGTCATGTTGTCATGATGTTTTTCTTATGAGCAGGTAATTCATTGTAAATACTACAACAAGTTGTGTTATAAAGCTCCATGGGAAATATATTCTTTTTCCAATAGTCTTGTTGGTTATAGATGTCATTGAACATCGAGGACGATGTTCCCCCAAGGGGGAGGGTTCTGTAACAACCCTAGTGAAAATTCCATTTAAAAATATGTAAGACCATGGTTGATGGGACATGTATTCCAAGTTGAATGGTGGGAAGGACATCCTGGTTTGGGTGTTTATTTGGTTGTTTATGGCTACGGAAATTAGCGAAGGCAATGGGTAAAGCTTTATAAAGGAAAAATAACATTTTGACACAATTATTTATGAAAATAAAGGAAATTAGGAGAAAATGAAGGTGAAAGATCATAGGTTGCAAGTGAGGAGGAAAATGAAGGAAAATAATGGAAAATGAAGAAAATAAAGACGTCATTGATAAAAAGGCTTCTGAGGATTAGTGGGAATGGTTGGATCAGTTTAGTTTTGGAGCTCTCTCCTTATTCTCTCTCTCTCATTCACTCTTGGAGACTCAGAGTTTCTTGGAGCACTTTGGCATTTGAGAAAGAAAGCCAAAGATGGCAAGAGGAAGCAAAGATCAAGTGGGGAAAGGCAGGATCAAGCAACTACAACAGGCTTCATTGCAGCTATCAACTTGCATGTGTATTTTCCTTGCTAGATTTGGCATGCATGGGATTGCATGTGATTCTTTTCCATCATGGCATGGGTTTTTCCAGGTGTGATAGTGTTGTTCAGCCTAACCTTATCATTTCCTGATAGCTTTGATGAGATGGGTTCTCTTATTCAGTTTATGTGGGATGGCCAAATTGGATTCGAAGTTGAGTGGGATGGATCTTCGAATTGACAAACACATGGCCTAGTGGTCCCTGAAACAGACTATGGATCATGAAGCCACTAGCCTAGTAACCCCTAAACCAAAATGTGGGTCACTTTCGTTACCCTTTTTGTTCAAGATTGTTGGCACCCATATGAATTGTTAGGAATATTGTTTAGAAAGGTTTTAATGAGGGTTAGTTTGACTCCATACATGTGCTTGAAGATCCCATATATTGGGCAAACTTTGCATACAAATAAAATCAGCAGCACCGACTCTGCTCTAAACGGAGTAACTTTTGTCTCTCCTGCACGCAATGCAAGGAGCGTTAACAAACAAATTACTGGTACCGCAGGGAAGTAAGCATGCCAAAATATTTTCAGAAACGCCGCCACGGACTCCAGGTGCATATTGTTGCGTCATAATCACTATATGTGAAGGATTTTGGAAAAATAATATAATAATTAAATATATAATTATTTAATTTTTATATTTATTTAAAGTGTTAAATATTTATTTAGTTTTTATGAATATTTGGAAGGGGTGAAAGTTTACCTTTTACAGATCACTAGCCGGTTATCCCAGGTGGCCTGATTTTTCTTGATTAATAGTGATGAGTCAGCGTGCGTTAGTTGTTAGCAGCCAGAGATAGTTGTCTTCAGTGCTAGTTTGACAAATGAGTTATGATAGGTTTTCCTACATGTAAAAAAAAACCATATAAATTAATATTAATTAGATTTATTTTAGGTGATTGGGAGAAAATTTTGTTATCCTTTTTCTATAGGGTGAGAAAATCTATCATAACTCAATGGTCGAGCTTTTGTTATCCCTTTCAATCCAAGGATGTATTTTTTTTTTAAACATGTATTATTGCTAACTTTTAATATATCCTCTGTATAGTCCAATTAAATAACTTTTATTAAGAGTTTTTTTCCGGGTTGTTTAAGAAGTGTACTTAGTCTACTCTCATTTGGATGTCACTTTATAAGCTCTTACGTAGAAACACATGTACTTAACCATTAAACCCACTTAAAATATATATAACAATTTAATATGTTTGTGTGTAACATAGAGTTAATACATGGTATTTAAAGAAATATTAATAGAGTTAATACATGTATTTAAAGAAATATTAATAAAACTATTATGGATCCATCTTAACTTCTTATCTAGAGGGATCAAATTTTTTAAGATGCAAACTTCTTTTTTATCATAAAATTTGAGAAAAAGTTGATACCTCTATAAATTTAACTCCATACAACACTTGTTAGATCCAAAGTTAACATAAATCTATGCATATTCTTAATAATGTTATTTATATTTATATTAACTTCACATCTTTGTAAAAATAAATATTCTTATTTTTAGTTTTAGTTTTATTAAAACCATGAAA
>APFE030889635.1:0-16518 GCA_000404065.3 Pinus taeda | reverse complement strand
AAATAATATTTTCAATATTTTTGTGCATAATAAGTGGTTCTTACTTAAAGAAATAAGAGAGTTAATATGGTTATATTTTGTGTTTTTAGTGTTATTTCTTGGAACATGTTACAACCATGTAAGTCTTGATAAGAAGTGTTTCTAATCTTAATTTCACATCATTTAGATGGATCTAACTCTTTTAACTTACTAGTCACACCTACACTCCTATATGGGTTCAAGACTTAGGGATCATGCAATGGAGTAGCATAATATGGCTAAATAAAGATGATATTTGTCTTAATGAAACACATTCATGCGACAAGATCAATTCTTTAGCACATCATTCTCATGGAGTTTGGAATTTCCCTACTCATTACTAAAATAATATATGAGGAGGTGCTGATGATACATATGTTTAGGAAAATGGAAAACTCCCTAGTCCAGTCACCTTTGGTATCCATATACAGCAGTCATCCTCCATGCAAGGGAAACATATGATGTGGACAATTTTGGTAGGTCAAAGCATCTACACCTCATTGTTCTATTTAATCAATTTCAATATTGTCGTGACATCTCCACACATCACCTTGATCAATTGTATAGAGTATCCAAGAAACATAAATAAAGAAGTCCAAATTGAGATCTATAAAGCCTAACTTCAATCCACATGATTGATATTTTTTAAGGAGAAGTCAAAAATACAACTAAAAAAAGTAAATATATAAGGAGATAAGTTGAAAATGTGATTAAAAATGAGTTTTCATCATTTCCCTTTGCAAATCCATTACACTTATTTGATTAAGAAGCCCATTTTAGACCTCTCAAATATTCCCTAAATTAGTTTGTGTGGTAAAAATTTCAATTATATGTTCATAATACTTCTTACTATAACATGATTGCATATTTAGTCCATGCTAGATGAAAACCAAAACCAAAAGAGGGAAACTTAAATCAATCTTTGATCTTATAGTTTTAATGATAACAACATAATAGAAATAGAATCCCAGATAAAGATACCACTTTTACATTACAAGTTAGCATTAAAGAAAGTAGCACATAAGTGGTCTAACTAACAATATCAAGGTATCTTATATTTTCCCATATCAATTTGAGAATTAATTTTCTTTCCAACTTTCTTATAATGATGATATTTTACCAAGTTAAGCATTTGTTAGAATAATGTAGTGAATGTGAATTCTCATGGGAGAGGTGGTTGTACTTTTGCATTGTCACAAAAAATTTGAAGCTCAATCCCTATTCTAGTGAATAGATCCATACAATTTCATGATTGAATGTGATTTCTCATTGGAGAGGTAGTTATACTTTTATATTATCAAAATAATTTTGAAGTTCAACCTTTGTCCTAGTTAATATGTCCATAGTTAATACGTCCATTCAACATTGTGGGTATTGTACCACTTTTTCTTAAAATAACATCCTTTCCATTTTCATCTTATGAGCATTGGAATTAGCTTTCTTATGAGAATTAAGTATATAAATTGCCACAATCATGGTTTTCTCAATGGAGAGGTAGTTAGACTTTTATATTATCACAATAATTTTTAAAGTTCAATCTCTGTTTGTGGGTATTGTACCACTTTTTCTTAAAATAACATCATTTCCATTTTCATCTTATGATCATTGGAATTAGCTTTCTTATGAGGATAAAGTATATGAATTGCCACAAACATGTTTTTGTTCTTAAAATAACATCCTTTCTATTTTTCATCTTATGAGCATTGGAATTAGCTTTCTTATGAGAATTAAGTATGTAAATTGCCACAAACATGGTTTTGATCATTTTTATTTTTATTTGGTGTGGCGTATTGACCACTTTTTCTTAAAATAACATCCTTTCCATTTTCATCTTATGAACATTGGAATTAGCTTTCTTATGAGATGTTAAGAAAATTTAAACATGCAACCTCTCAATAATAAAGACAATTAACTACAAAAACTCAACCAATTACAATAATCATCAAAACTAAATATTATTTATAATTAAAAAATAAAACATTTGATTTACACCCATTCTTCAATATTATTACTTTAACTTTCATTTGATTATTATATATATAAAGATAACCAATATAATATATATATAACTTTTATAATATTATATAATAAGGTGATAAAGTTGAAATATAATTATCAATACATACATACTCATTATTATGTTTAAAAATTATATTATAATATTTACACATTTTTTTTTATTTGTTTATTTAAAATAAAGAATAAGATTTTCTACTCGAAAGGGTTAAGTGTCATCAACATAAAATCTTATGTCTTTGGTAAAAAGTAGAGTATTTATATTTAAAAACAAATATACAAAATTCCACCTATCTTTAAAGGTGCAAGTGTCATTGACCATAGGATGTCTCGGGTAAAAACTAGAGATTTTATTAGAGATTAAATGAATCAAATAGTGAAGGCAAGATATTTTGCGGGTCAAAGTTATTATGTGTATGAATGGAAAAAGAAGAATTAAAAATTATGCAGGTATATTATGAGTTATTAATATCAAGATGGAGGTAGGGATTTCTATTTTTGGTTTAAAAAAAATATAAAAATTTATTATTCGTATGAATGAAAAATAAAAACAAATAAAAATTAGGCATATATAATATGAGTTATTAAGATAAAGGTGGAGGTAGGGATTCTTATTTTTAGCTAAAAAAAATTTATGAAAATTATTTTGAGAATCTTAATCGCAACAATTTATGTTTTTTTTTTTTTATATATAGAAATTTAATACAACATCTCAGCTTCATAGAAATATAATTTTTTTCTAAATAATTTAGCAAGTTAATATATCATTTGAAATTGTAACAAATGATATGGGACAACTTTGAACTATAATTATGCCTATTATATATGGTAAATTTTATTAGTCTTTTTGGCATGGATAAATAACTAAAAATTAAAAAACTTATGGCTCATTTCTAATTATGAAATTAAATTTCAATTATAAACTATGGATTATTCACAACATTTTAACCAATATTTGATGCGGTGTTGTGTGTTGTTTAATTAATAATAAAAGATGTCTATATTATGGAATCTATATAAAATTTGGATTAAATAATGCTTTGAAATATCATGGTTCTATCTATTTTGTATTGTTTTATAAAGATGTTTTCATCGTTTGATTCATCAATAAAAGTTGATTTTTATTATATAGATACTTTTCCAACATTATGTGTGTTTTATCTATAATATTACATGTTTTTTCATTTCATTCCTAATCTAATTTGAATATGTGGTGTTATAGAAACATGTTCTCTATTGTTTTACATGCATGACTATGATATGGTTAGGGTACAAGGAGTTGGGATTCAAACTAATTGGGATTGGTGAAGACTTTCCTTGATAAAAAAATATGCCTCCCATGGAGGATGAGGTAAATAAAGATGATAGAATAAGCGATCCTATTGAGATGTTTCTCTAGGAATCTCTTGAGTGACAATGAGATGAGATATGGGAATTTCACCTAGAACATTTAATGACTTTCAACAATGATGAATGCACCTTCAACAAGTATTCATTTTAAATGAAATACATTCTTTAAGGTACAAATTAGTTTTATATACCTCTAGTTGAAGGTAAGATAAATGCATAAACTTTAGAGAGATGGTAAAATCTACTAGAGGGTTATTAATATGTTTGCAAATTTTCCAATAGTGAAAGCATTTATTTTATCCTCCTAAAATCGATTCCTTGTGTTAAATATTAGTGGGATACTTACAATGTGCAACATGTCAAGGATTTTGAACAATTTGTGACATAATCCACTAGGATGGAATTTGCTAATTCCCTCAAGGAGGAGTATTTATATGTTGGAAACTATGAAGATTAGTACAAGAGATGGATTATGTTTGGATAAGGTTAATGTTAGACTATGTCTAATCTTATTTACGCCTTTCATACCTAGCATATAACATTAGGTATTAAATACCCTTAATGATGATTGATTATAAAACACAATAGAGGACTAAAAGGATACATCCAAACATCAAATCTTTCTTCAAACATCTCTTTGCTAGGAGTTGCTTACCATTATGCCATCAAGAATGAGAAAAACAATTCACAAAAAGTTCAGAAAGAGTTTGGGGTTGGAAATAAATCACAACAAGCGAAAAAGTGGCCTTAGCTCTAACAACAAAGGATAAAGCGAATATAAACATCCTCAATAAAACTAATCAAATTCATATGCAAAGAAAAAAATTAAGAAGTTGAAAGAGGACAAGGGACAATGTTTTGACCACCACAAAATCCATTGGCATGAGGATGATAAATGTCACACTAGATATCTACTATTAAATGAATTGAAATACTTCCACTTTGATTGAATCTTGATGCCACAAGATATCGTAGATAAGAGGAAACATGTCATAAACATAAAACTCAATGCCTTTATCACCACCAAAAAGCTCCAACTGTAGGACCCTGAGTAAGATGAGCATATCCTTCAGTCATTAATGTGAGTGTAGAGGAAACCAAAGCAATTTTTTGTTGCTAATCATAGAAAAAAAGAACTTTGTTTGAAAAAATTCATCAATATGAGGCCAAAATAACTTTATTTCAAAAATGCCATCAAGAAGATGAGGCCAAAATAACTCGATCTTATAAAGGTCATGAAGAATATGAAGTTGTTAATGATTTCATACCCCTAACCATACACCATTGGTGGGTTGAGCTATATACAAGACATCCACATTAGCTAGCAATGTCACTTGTAATATGACATCAATCTCTTTAAAGATGAGGTACTTTGTTATGTTTCCTTTCTTGTAGTTTATGATGTTCTTTTAGGAAAAGCATATATGTGGAAGTGTCAAGTTGTTTACTCGTATATGCCCTATAATGTCATTGTCAAACTAGGAGATCAACCCTACAAGATACTAAAGGTATCACCAACTACAGTAGTTCCTTTAATTGTCATTAATTTATGTAGAAGTTAATATCTCAAACTCATAGATTTGTGCTCTTTGTGGTCCGGCCAGATTGAGTAGAGAGAATTACCATAGCCACCAAGCCCTCTATAAAGGATCCCTTTATGTATAAAATATATGAATATCACTTGGTGGAAGAATATAGAGCCATATTCATTCACTTATAAGAATTCCTTTGCACATTGTTACATAAAGATGCAATTTATTTTATACCAAGTACCCCTCTACCTAATGATCATATATATAAACACTATATTTCAAAGAAAAAGGAAATCAAATGTTGCATTTGTGAATAGAAACAAAAAGGATACATTTGACTAAGATTCTCACCTTATAAGATCCCTATTGTATTGCTTTTGAAGAAGGATCCTATATGGTGACTTTTTATTGGCTACAAATCCTTGAATCGCAATCAACAATTGATACCCCATCCCTTGGAACTACTCAATTGGTTTTAAAGGAGCTAATTGTTTTAGCAATATTGATCATATTTTACACTTACTCGGTACCAATTGATCCAACTGATGTATGGAAGGCAGTATTCAAGTCTAAGGAAGGTCTCTTTGAGTGGTTAGTCAATGTCATTCATATTTATTAATGCACTATTGCCATTCATGAACATGGTCGATGGTATTATGTGACCTTTTACAATTATTTTATGGTCATATATGATCTATAGTTGTAAGCCTATTGCCAAAATGACTTACCAACACATAAGTTAATATGTAGAAATAAAGAATGTAAAAACCTATCTAAAATAATATGTTTTGCATTTGTAACGATTTTTTTCTTAAACAAACGTTATACAAAATCACACATAAACATCAGAACATGTTGTACATTTACAATGATTTTTTTTTCTTTAACAAAAATACAAGTAAACAATCACACATGCA
Organism: Pinus taeda; assembly: GCA_000404065.3. Taxonomy (NCBI): domain Eukaryota; kingdom Viridiplantae; phylum Streptophyta; class Pinopsida; order Pinales; family Pinaceae; genus Pinus; species Pinus taeda. The sequence continues at coordinate 10,685 of APFE030889635.1, read as the reverse complement.
TAGATAACATAAGATATATCTTGGAGAAATCCAAGGAAAATTCAAACTTTGAAAGGACTATCTTATTATGGTTATTATTAATAGTTTTTTTACAATTTCAGCACTCTTTGGTTTCCAAAAGTTTAAGGGAAGTACGGATTGTACAACCTTTTTCAAACCAATACTTCAACCTTTGTCATTCTCTCCACATTCTACAAACTGTGTAGTACAAAGACAACCTAACATGTGGGTGAATACATTATATTTTCCTTTATTGACCATCTAGTGCAATCTCTTCTCACTTATCCTCCATAAAACCTCTCTTTAATCACTCCATGTTACCTTTATCCTTTTTCTTATAGGTAGGTGGAGGCTCAATAGCCTTAAGAGATGGTTCAACACTATACCCAATGAAGTAATTAAAATCACAATCTTCCTTATTTCATGGTTGTAGACTATTCAATGACCAAGAAAATACTTCCCAAAATATTCCATAGGTGCCTAGGTGTTATAGTGCAAGAGACAAGACTTTTATTTATTTTCCTACATGGCACATGGTAGCCTCTCATTGGTTGTGAAATCATCTAAGGCCGCTTTGAAACTTTTGGTTCCTTTCATCTTTACCATATGTCATGTGGTAATTGGTGGTAGGTGCTCCCTTTAATTCTTGTAGGGTACTTATATTTTCCTTTATAGATTAACTCCTATTAGATTTGTCCTGCTTGATCAGTTGGGGAAACTTTGTGAATTCCTTGGTCCAAAACTGAGATATCACTTTAGGTCACCCCTGGCTTAGAATATCTAGGGTCCAATGGAAACACTTTTCTTTAAATGCCATTTCACTAAGATCAAGACTACCCTAGAATAATTTTAAGGTCACTCTAGTAATTCTTTAACACTTGACCCTTGATTCAATGCCATTGAGAATTTGGTCAGGCCTCCCCAAATAAGGAGTAGGGTGATTATTGAAGAATCCATAGTATTATTTTTAGATTCCAACATGGTTAGGCTAGTTAAGGGGCCTATCCCACATTTGATTTCATTTGTCCAACCAAAATTTGCTATGCATCCACTATCAACTTCATCACACATGTTAAAAATATGATCCGATGTCATTTGCTCACTTCAATAATATAATTTAACAAGGGTTATTAAACATAATATTAAACAAATAAACAATCAATTAGTCATTTTGATTCTTTAGGGATCCATTACGATCACAACTCCCCAGTGGGAGTCTTTTGGTTTTTAAATCTTCTAAATATATATAAGGAAACCTATTTTCCTCTCATACCAGTTGCATTTCCCTAGAGTCTCTCCCTTAAGGCTAATTTTCCATTTTTTTCATATTTGAGTCATTTATGTCTTCCTTCATAAAACTATGTCCACCTCTAATTCTTCAAAAGAATTCAATGCAAAAAGGCTTCTACTATAGTTATAACATGTTTTCATATCTTCCCCATCCAATAAGAATGATTCAAACAATCATTATTTCTCCACGTTACATTAAGGTCATTGTCATATAAGAAGGTAGCTTTAGCTTGAAATCATTGGCACTAAATTGCTCAATGATCTCAAACAATCCAAAACTAAAAGGATTCAACTTCTTGGCTACCCTTTGCATAAGGAATTATCTAAGATAAAGCCACACTTTGTCCCTAACATAGAATTTATGATTAATAATTTGTTGGTCATGTGCAAGATTATACTTCTATTGACTCTTTTCAAGCTACTCCTGCACTTTCAAATGAACTAGGCTTGATATTCTATATGAACTTGTTTTCTTTATTTGCATCCTCTTTCATTTCTTTCACATATTCCTTTTTTTAATCATAAATAACATCAAAATTTGAGGGTGGAAAATAACCAAACTAACTCTCAAAAGCATATTTCCCAGTGGAAGAATGAGTTGCCCCATTATAAGAGCCTTGAATTTAAGCTTCTTATTCATCCCATGTCTTCATATGATTATTACTATATCCTTTGAACATGTGGACCAAATTTTTGTTCACAAATTTACTCTATCCATCAATCTGAGGATTAAAAATAGTAGTGGTTCAACTTTGTGTCCATCCTTTCCCATATTGTTTTCCAAACTTGCCCAAAAATCTGGAGTCCTTTCTCAAGCCACTCTTGCACTTTCAAATGAACTAGGTGTGATATTGTATATGAACTTGTTTGCTTTATTTTCCTCCTCTTTCATTTCTTTCACATATTCCTTTTGTTAATTCATAAACAATATCAAAATTTGAGGGTGGAATTTAACCAAAATAACTCTCAAATGATATATTCCGGTGGAAGAATGAGTTGCCCCATTATAATAGCATTGAATGTAATCTTCTTATTCATCACATGTCTTTAGATGATTATTACTATGTCCTTTGAACATTTGGACCAAAATTTCATTCACAACTTTACTCTATCCATCAATATGAGGATTAAAAACAGTAGGATGGTTCAACTTTGTGTCCATCCTTTCCCATATTATTGTCCTAACTTGCCGAAAAATCTAGATTCTTGATTAATGTTGACAAATGTAATACACTAAATTATATATATATATATATATATATATATAATATATATATATATATAATATTATATATAATATATATATATTAATTATTATATATATATTATAATATATATATATATACATATATACATATACAATGATATGATCAAGAATGAAGAAACCTCTACAAACATCATCATCACGACAACTAGTAACCAAGCTAAATCATTGGTGCATAAGTTCAAAGCACCTCATCTCGAAGAATCAAGGAAATCAAACCTGTGACTTCTGCAAATTTAGGGAAAAATATCTCAATCTTATTCATGACTATTTAAAATAAACCTAGAGGATTCAAAATCTATTTTTAAATTAATATAATAAAAATTATATCTTCATATATCAAAAAATGCAATACTCAAACTCACAAACTTCATATATTAAATCATCTTTGCATTAAAAATTCTTAATCTCTAACTCAACCACTAATATCTTTTAAAAATAACACTAGTCCAAAATTCTATTCCACTCATATATTAAGTTGTTCATTTATTATGAATTCGCGGTCTAACTCAACCCATAATATTCCTTTAGAATAACTTTAATACTTTGACACAATTGTATGAGAAATGAAGAGTTATAAAATCAAATGAAGGGCATCCAAACTGGGTCATAGAGAGTAGGGGTTTCTAGTGTTTTTCAGGGGATTTGTAGTCTCTAATGGAGGTTTTTATGGCTTTAATATACAGAATGTATCTACCCTTCATCTTTTTGGAATGATGTTTTCCTTTGTAGAGGTTTTTTAGCCAGTTATGAGTAACTTTGTCAATAGGCTTTTAGAAGTAGAAGGAAGCAGAGGACAAAAATCCACTACTTGTGAAAACAAGGATTTAGGTAGACAAGGTTCGAGAAGAGAAACTTTTAACCCTATAGTCCAGGAGTAAAGGGTTTCAAGATCGAAGAGAAAGAAGAGAAGATTCTTCAAGAACAAGCAAATCAAAGTGAAGCTCTAGGGGAAGATGTCCCTATAAAGACTGATATAAAAATGAGTGAAAAAGCTTTGGTGGGTTGAGATATAGATAGGAAAATTCGACAATTGAATGATTAAATCTTGGTGAGATGAAAATATAAATCCTCATGTAAAAAACTCATCTGGGGTTTCTATGCTTTCCCACGGTTGGATCCAGCTCAAATTCAAAGATCCTAATGAAGCAAAATGGGTTTCTAAAAAGGTATGGCAGATCGTTCAACCCCAATCCTCTTCAAATTTTGGAGTCTTCTCTTTGAAGCTAGAAAAGAGAGAATGGATGTAGTCCCTATTTGGGTCTATTTTCTAGGGCTTCCTTCAAATAACTAGGATAATTTTTTTTTAAGATATGGGGAACTATTTATGCACTCAAATGGTGTTGAGAATTCAATAAGGCAGTGAGTAGGTTAATTATCTTAACTTGATAATTGTTTTTGTTACATCTTTACTTATTGTCTTTGTTTTGTATTATTACAATGTGTGATACATCAAACAGCTACCAAAACAATAAGAATAGTGACACAATATATAGGTTGCAAGCCAGGGCCAAAACCCCTCCTCTTGAGGAGAAAACTGTAAATCTCTTCTCTTCTTATAGATTCTTCAATTGACAAATACCATGATCTAGCGAATCAGAAAATACCCTCCAATATCAAGATAAACATGACCTCCTGTTGTAGTGACTTCAACCTCCCACAGTAGATCTAAACTTATGGCTCACGAAAACTGCTACAACTACTGCTACTTCTCTTGGAGACTTTGATCTCCCTTGAATATCCTTCTCCTCCCTTCATTTTCCTTTCCTTGAGTCTTAGGGCTAATAAGTCACCCTAAGAGACCTTGTCTTGCATTTCCTTTAAAACTCCCTCTTAACTAGGGAGGTATTCATAAGAGGTACATGGTCATTCTCATCTTAAGAGATCTCATAAAAAGAGTCAGATTGGTAACCCATCTGTCTAGCATCATATCAACTAGCATTATTTACATAGAAAGGCCTTGACTAACAACTCTATCCACATGATCAGAGCACAATGTTGGTGAGACCAATGATTCATAGACACCATAATCATTGTCTCACAAGATTCATTCTCCACTCAGGTGTTCATAAATTATGACCTTCCTTTGGACTATTCTTATCTTAGATAGCTAGTCCTCAAAGAATACCAGTCCATGACTACTCTTGTCTTGAATTCCCTACCACATTCCCAAAGAGTATTGAATGCCAGACGGTTACCCAATCCTCCATTCTTTATTCCCAAGTGAATACAAGAATGTAGTGTCTATCTCTCCCTCTCAATTAGGGAGGATAACATGAGCAAACCAAGCTTGTCCCTCAAATATACAAGCTTCTTGTTTGGTAGTGACTTTGTCAATATAAGATACCTTCTCATCAGTGGAGATGTATTGTAGGTTCAACACACCATTTTGTACTAGCTCTCGGATATAGTGATATTTGTTGTTTATATGCTTTGTATTTCTATGAAACACTAGATCTTCATACAAACGTATACAACTGGTGTTATCACAACATATCATTATAGGGTTCATTAGTCTTTCAAACAGATCATATAGCATCTTCCTCAGCCATACTACTTCTCTGCTTACTTCACAGGTTGCAACATATTCAGCTTCAACACTACTCAAAGCAACTAAGTCTTTCTTTCAACTCATTCATGTGACTATGGAGGATCCCAAACTGAAACATCCTCCTGTAGTGCTTCTTCCATATTGCTCACTACCTCCCTAGTCAGAATCTATATATCCAACTAATTGGACATCATTCCTTTTATCATACTTTAGATAGTAGTGGATGCTTCCTTGTAGATATCTCAAAATATGTTTTTTTGTTACCCAACGATCATGCTTCATCTCCACTTGGAATTGACTGAGTACGTTTACTACAAAGCATATGTATGGATGAGTATTCACCAAGTACATCAATGAGCCAATGAGTTGTCTATACTTGGAAGGATCCATGGGGCTAGACTCGGAACTCCTTACTCTATTCAAGTTTGTGATCATCGGAGTAGTCATAGGTTTGCATTCCATCATTTCAAACCTTTTCAATAACTTGGTCACATACTTTCCTTGACCCAAATAAAATTCATTAGGTCCTTTCCAGACTTCTAGTCCCAATTAGTAATACATCATCCCAAGATCCTTCATGTCAAATTCTACTGCTAGTTGCTTCTTACATTCTTCAATTCGACCTTCTACACCTGTCCAGAGAAGACCATCTACATACAGAAGAATGATTACAGGTTCACCATCTACAACCTTAATGTAAAGGTTTCAATCAGCAGAGCTTTTTTTGAAGCCTATCCTTTGAAGGTATGCATCCATTCTAGCATACCACGCCCTTGGTGCTTATTTGAGGCCATATAGACGTTCTTTCTTAAGTCTGCAAACATATGCCTTTCTATCTTTGACTTTGAATCCCAAGGGTTGCTCTATGTAGACTTCTTCATCTATTGTGCCATTCAAAAATGCAGCCTTGACATCCATTTGGTGGATGTTCAATCCCATCGATACAGCCATAGAGACTAATGATTGAATCATTGTATATCTTGTTGTTGGAGAAAATGTCTCTTCATAGTCAATTCCTTCAAGTTGAGAGAAGCATCTAGCCACAAATATTGCTTTATACTTATCTATACTTCCATCAGCTGCATGTTTGATCTTATAGATTCATTTGGAAGCAACCACGAATTTTTCTTTGGGCCTAGACACGATCTCCCAGATTCCATTCTTCATTATAGATTGATACTCTTCATTCATGGCATCCTTCCATTCTCAATTATTTACAGCATCTTCAAAGGAGGATGGTTCTTCTTCTATCAATTTTTTCATGTATGCAGCATATCGAGAATATCTCTTCAGTTTCTTTCTTTCTCTAAATGAGCCTATCGTTTCTCCATGACCTTCTGCATCAAGTAGTGTATATTTCAACCAATTTTGTCTTTTCCTTGATTCAAGGATGACCATAGGTTAAACAGGTTCACAGGGACCTTCTTCTTCATGGTGTGATTCTTATTTTCCTTGGTCATCTTCCTCCTCAAATATCAGAAGTTCTTCATCATCAGAATCTATGGAAATTTCCTTTGATTTCTTGAATGCTATGCTCTCATAAAATATGACATCATGACTAACTTCTATGTGATGTCCATCTCTCATGTAGATCTTATAAGCTTTTGATGATTTGCTACAACCAACAAATGTTCCCCGCAATCCGGAAGGATCCAATTTCTTTCTTTTATCCTTTGGTATATGGATGTATACAAGACACCCAAAGATATGGAGATGATCTACATATGGCTTCTTTCCAGTGAACACTTCTTCTGAATTTTTGTTGTCTAGAGATCTGTGGGGACTTCGATTGTGAATGTAGACAGTTGTCTTCATGGTTTCTCCCCACAGAAACTTAATAGGTATATCCTAATCTTGTAGCATTGCTTTTACATTTTCTTCAATAATTCTATCCTTTCTTTCGGCAACTCAATTTTGTTCGGGATTCTATGGGACTATCAACTGCCCCTTGATCCCAGACTCCTTACAGAATGCTATAATATCTTTGGATGTATATTCTCCTCCATTATCGGATCTTAGTATCTTGATTATTCTTTTTGTAAGGTTTTCCACTTCAACTTTGATTTCTTGAAATTTTGTGAATACTTCATCCTTGGTTTTCATTAAGTAAAGCCAGGTATTTCCTGAATGATCATATATTTGACATAGTATAGATGACCTCCAAGTGATTTAGGAGTCATAGGACCACATACGTTAGAGTGAATAATATCCAAGATTTATTTTTACCGTGAAGCACTACTTCCAAATGGTCTCTTGGTATTCTTACCTAGTACACATCCCTTACAGACACCTTCATGATCCTCTTTTAGATTAGGAATTCCATCTACTATGGCACTTAGGGTTGGAAGAATTTTGAAATGTAGATGACCAAATATTTTGATGCCAAATTTCACATGGTCTAATTTCAATGTGAACTAGGGCTTGAGCCACAAGAGACACTAATCTGTAAAGTCTTCCTTCTCGAATACCTATAACTTTGGCTTGATCTATACTTGAGCCTTTTCCCCAGACAATGATGTTTCCATCAATGAAGGCTATTCTATCACCCTTATCTTCTAGACTTGAAATAGAAAGTAAATTCTTGTGTTAACCTGGAACAAAGAGAATGTTGTTAAGGTGTATGTTGCTTCCGTCTTCCAGCTTTATGGAGGTTGATCCAATACCTTTTACAGGATAGTTCTTGTTGTCTCCAAGTTCCACCGAATAAGAAGAATTTCCTTTTGATAAGGTATTCAATCTATTGGAATGGCCAGTCATGTGCCTTGATGCACCACTGTCAATTACCCAAATGTCTTCATCTTGAAATGTGCCAGATAGAGCTAATAAGAGACCTTCATCCCTTTCTTTGATTGATACCTTCTTTGTAGAGAATAATAAATTGCATGCTTCCTTAATACCTTTCTTGATATGGCTTGCAATCTTCTTGATGAACTTCTTCACTATAGAGGAGATCTTCATGATGCCCTTATATAACCTTAGCTCTGAAACCATGTTGAGATTTCAATAGGGCAATAAGTAGGTTAATTCTATTAACTTGATAATTTTTTGTGTTACCTTTTTACTTATTAGCTTTGTTCCTTATTATTACAATGTGTGCTAAGTCAAACAAATACCAAAACAATAAGAACAGTGACACAATATATAGGCTGCAAGCCAAGGCCAAAACCCCTCCTCTTGAGGGGAAAATCAGTAAATCTCTTCTCTTATTATATATTCTTAAATTGACGAATACCATGACCTATTGACTCAGATACATAACCTCCAAGATCACGATCCTGCTATAGTGACTTTGACCTCTCGTAGTAGATCTAAAATTTTGGCTCACAGTAACTGTTGCTACTTCTCTTGGAGACTTTGATCTCCCTTGAATAACCTTCTCCTCCCTTCTCTTGCCTTTTCTTGATTCTTAGGCCTAATAAGACACCCTAAGAGACCTTTTCTTGCCTTTCCTTCTCTTCCTCTTCCAATATCGAACCAAAGGTAGTCCCAGTGTAGAAACCCTCATTTTGACCTTCTCAAGAGAGAGAGATCTAGCCCAAGCATTTCGACTTCTTCGACTTCCTCTTCTTCGTATCCTTTTCTTCGACTTCTTCTCTTCCTCTTCTTCACATAGAATGAGATGAGTGAATGTGTGTAATGGAGGCGAGTTCCTCTCGATATATAGGCTCTTCCAAGGGGTAGACGTGGCTCTTCATGTAGGCCAACTTGATAGCTCATTAGGCTGACTTAATATTGGAGGTATTTCAACATTTTAAAGACAAAATAATTTTGTCATTACAAGATACAAAATGCCCATAGGGTCTTCAATATATGATAATGACTCTTTAACCTAGGAAAAACCCCAGAAGCACTCAATGGGTGCTTGACCTATAAAATAAAATAACTTAATCATGAAACCCATGCTACAATAATAATTTCTTTTCATTTTATCATTTACAAGAATACATTACTTATGAAAACCGAACCTAGTTACACATTCTTCAACTCATGGAACATGAATCATCTTATGAAAAGAATCGAGATAAATACATGGCCCACATATTAGTAAACATAGATCTTTAGGAAGATCTTTAGAGACAATTTACAAAGGTGAAGATGAGGTTACTATTACAATTTCTTGACTATGAAGGGGTACCATTTAGGCACATAAGGCATCATAAGTATGGTCATTGAAAAGCAGTGTGACCTATTGTTGCTAAAAAAATATAAGGTCAATAAACCATTCATTAAAAACAAGAAGGCGATCATAATTAGTATTATTACTAGGGAGGTGATGCAAATGGAAGAACATGTGGATGAAGGTATTCAAGAAGGCACAATGAGAATAGTTACATCACAGATGATGAAAACTAATCCACAAGAGAAGGATGGTTGAGACTAGAGGAAGCAGTTATTGTCCATGTAATGATTGAAGAAAATAAATTGACAATTTCCTTTCTTAACTTTGTTATTCTTCCTCCTACTTCTTTATTTGTTGCTTTTTTTCTAAGATTGGGAAATATTAGGTGAAAGTATCATTAGGACCAGCGTAAAACCCTTCTTCCTTTTACCTTTGTTATTCTTCCTCCTACTTCTTTATTTGTTACTTTTTTTTCTAAGATTGGGAAATATCAAGTGAAAGTATCATTAGAACTAGCATAAACCCTTCTATGGTCACATCCTTTTCCCCCAACTAGGCCGCTTGTCCTTGTCCTTAGGCTGAAAATGGATAATCCTCCCTAGTGATATTAGCTTTAAAAGGTCTCTAAGATGAGGTGGTAGAAGGGGACATCTTTTATAATATTCATTCTAGGTAGGTTTTTCCTCTCACAGATGGTTTGACAGGAGCCTTCAGAAGCTCTCTGTCTCTTCTCATGGAGGGAAAGGGAGGGGCAGAAAATATCTTATGAAAAAAGATAAAGAAAAGGCTTGTGAAGAACTTGTTATAAGTAGACAACAATCCATTGATGGGGAACTTAGAGCAGTGAAATCCCTTAGTGGAGTTACCCAATGAAATTTCTCTCTTTTAACAGTATAGGTTTAGGAAGTCCCTCTAAAAAACTTTCTCTATGAAGACATGTTTAGTTAAACAATCTGATTATTTTTTGAGAGATTCTTCAGCGTAAATCACATAAGAATTCATTTGTCGACGTGTTTCGAACCAACTAGTGTGGTTCATTGTCAGGACAAGTTGAAGAAACAGATCCAGCTTAGCATGTTAAATAGTCTGGGCAGAGACTCCAACGGCTAATTTTGACCAAAGGACCCAGGTCAAATTTCTATTTATTAATTTAATATTATTATTTTGGAAATAAGTTAATTATTATATTATTTTATTCTAATTTATGGAAAAAAGATAAATATGATTAGTTAGAATTAATTCATTTCTTTAAATTAATTAATTATATCTATATTATATATATATATCTAAAATAAAATAGCATTAGGTTGTTAAGATAAAAGAATAAAATAGTTTTAATGGTAATACATATTACTATTATTTACTATTTTATAAAGGAAATAAGTTAAATTATATGAATAAAATAAACTAATGGTTAGAATGAAAAGTATTTTAATTAATTATTTAAATTGTTAATTAGT
>APFE030889633.1:1408-15548 GCA_000404065.3 Pinus taeda | reverse complement strand
GGGATGCATGAACCACTTGGAGCGAACAATCCACGTCAAAATTCCTTCTAGAAACCTCTAGAATTAACCCAAAGTGAGTTTTTTAAGATAAAAATTGCGCATTTTGACTTTCACAGGGGTACGCACCCTCTCCTTTACATACAGAGCATATAAGTACGCAGATACTCTGAACAAAAGGTGCGGACCTGCAGGCAAAAGTGAGAGAAAGTGCGGAACCAAAGTTACATTGCTTTTTTGATGTCTTTCTCACATTTCCAAAGCTTGTTTTGAAGAGCTGAGGTCTGAGACTTGCTTAGGAGGATGGTATAGGTGGTGATAGACCCATACCGACTGCAAATAATCAAGGTGATGATATTTTTGTGTAACAGTTGTAGCTGTAAAAATACCTAGTCACCTACATCAAAACTTCTTTCTCTACGATGCTGATTTTCCTGTTGTTTCATTCGATTCTGCGCCAAAGTTAGGTTATCCTTTAAGAGTTGGAGAACTTGTAGTTGATGCTCAATGTGATCTTCCACTACTTGAACCTTAGAATTTTCTCTTAAAGATGATGTTATGGATGGTGGATGATATCCATAAAGTGCCATAAATAGGGTCATTTTTGGTGTAGTATGGAAGGAAATGTTATACCACCATTCAACTAGAGGTAACCACTTAACCCATTGCATTTGCTTATCAAGTACAAAACAACGAATATATCCTTCCAAACATTTGTCACTATCTCAGTTTTTCCATCAGATTGAGGATGATAAGATGATCTATGAGCTAACTAAGTACGGAGGCAAGAAAATAATTCTGTCCAAAAATTTCCAGTGAAAATGGGATCCCTATCGCTTATAATAATCTTTGAGTTTCCATGTAGCTTTTGAATTGTTTCCATAAATGTATTAGCAACTTTACTAGCTTTAAATGGATGAGATAATGTACAAAAGTGTGCATGATTGGTAATTCTATCAACTACCACGATGATGACACTCTTTCCTTCGGAATTGGGTAAACTTGTGATAAAATACATTGAAACTTCCTCCCAATGTTGACTTGGAATAGATAAAGGTTGTAACAGACCTGAGGCCTTAATTGTCTCAACTTTATTTTGTTGGCAAGCCAAACATTCTGCCACAAACTTTTGAATATTAGATTTAAGGCCATCCCAAAAAAATTCCTTTTTGACCTTGTTGTAAGTTTTTGAAAATCCTGAGTACCCTCCTAAGGGAGATATATGCAATTCCAAAATAATATTTTGTTTGAGTTGGGAATTCTTACAAATATATAAGCGATATTTGTACCTTAATGAGTCATTTTTCCAGCTGAATGTATCACATGTATTGGGATCTTTCTACAACCTTTGAACGGGTGTCCACACTTCTTCATCATTCTTCCATTCATCCCCTGCTTTGGTTATCCAACATGGTTGGATAATAGAAATGGAAAAAAGCAACGCTTCCATATCCTCATCCTTTTTTGAGAGTGCATTTGCAACAAAATTTTTCTTTCCTTTTTTTGTATATTATTTAAAAGCCATAACCCAACATTTTTGTGACCCATTTTTGCTGCTCTTCTGAAGATAATCTTTGTTCCAAAAATTATTTAAGATTTTCATGATCTGTCTTACCTTGAAGTGTATTCCCATTAGGTAAGTTTTCCATTGGTTTGGTGCATGTAGTATTGCCAACATTTCCTTCTTATAAATAGGTTTGCGTAAGTCCTTTTATTTAACGACTTTCAAAAGCAATGGGTATTCCTTCTTGCATTAAAACAACGCGAATTCCATTTCCTGAGGCATTACATTCCACAATAAAAAAATTTATGAGTCTAGCGTAGCTAAGATCGGTGCTTGGCACATTGCCTCTTTAAGATGTTTAAAGGCCTTAGTTGCTTCTTGAGTCCAAGAAAATGCATCTGTCTTCAATAATTTTATTAGGGGTGCTACTATTCTCCCATAATTCTTAAAAAACTTGTGATAATACCCTTTCAACCTGAGAAACCCTCTTAGATGCTTTATGGTTATGGGGATTTTCCATTCATTAATGGATTTAATTTTGCTAGGGTCTACCTTAACACCCTCACGAGATACAATATGACCCAGATATTCCACCTCATGTACTCCAAAGAAACATTTGGAGGTTTTTGCATATAATTGTTTCTCCTCCAATAGTTTGAGCACCCTGTCAACATGTTGAACTTGATCCTTCCACACTACAATAAAAAATGCCATTGGTGAGGGTCATGCCTGTGACAGACCTTTAAGGTCTGTCACTAATGTCACATATGGTGACAATATTTAAAAAAGCATTGTTGTAAGTGTATATAGTGATGGTCCTTTAAGGTTTGTCACCAAATCCATTTCAATGACACTTTTGGTGAGAGTCATTAAAGGCCCATCACTTATTCTCTCTTTGGTGACACTTTTGATCAGGGTCATTAAATGCCCATGACTAATTCTCTCTTTGGTGACACTTCTAGTGACGATATTTTATTGACCCTCACCAATGCTCTTTTCGGTTACTTTTGGTGATTTCCAAAAAATGTTCATCATCATTGATGATTCCAATGAGTTTTTTATGACACTTCATGCCTGTGACGGACCTTTAAGGCTCGTCACAAATGTCTCATATGGTGACGTCTTTAAAAAACATTGTTGTAAGTGTATATAGTGATGGTCCTTTAAGGTTTGTCATTAAAGCCATTTTTAATGACACTTTTGGTGAGGGTCATTAAAGGTCCATCACTAATTCTCTCTTTGGTGACACTTTTGGTGAGGGTCGTTAAAGGCCCATCACCAATTCTCTCTTTGGTGACACTTCTAGTGATGATCTTTTATTGACTCTCACCAATGCTTTTTTTGGTTACTTTTGGTGATGGTCAAGATTATTTTGTCATAATTGATCATTGCACTGAGTTTTTGATGACGTTCTGTACCTATTACTATATTTTTTGTCAAAAGATAACGATTTAAGGCCATTGTTGTGGATTATTTTTCATTATGTGTCCATGGTCATAGTGGTTATAGTTAGACAATTTGTTAAGAAGTAATTAGTGTGTATCATTTCCCTCAAGTCATAAGAATATAGTTTTGCTATGAGTCAACACATGATTCATCTCTATTAGGTTTATTATCTAGCAAATTTCCTTTAAATAAATTTCCACTAGTGTGTGTCGGAACTATATTATTTAATACATAATCAAGCTCTATCAATTCTATCAATGAGAGAGACATAGCACTCCTCAAAACTCATGGCACACCTTAACATGCTTTGAAATAGTACACTAACATTCCTTTGCACCTCGTATGAACATATTTGTACCTGTATCATATTTGTACCTAGAACACCTTGCCATGAGTAGGACACCAAAGCACATGTTGGCATGCCCTAGCATAGAATAACACCCCCCTATCATGTGTTGGCATGCCCTAGCATAGAATAGCACCCCCCTATCATGTGTTGGCATGCCTTGTAGGCCCTAGCATGCCCCGGAATACCTTGGCATAATATTGCATTGACAAACATTAGCACTTGGCACACATTGGCACTTGGCATGTATTGGAACTTATTATTAGTGTGCCTAGCATGCCCCTTTTGAAAAAGATAAAGTCCCAACTTATTAACCCTCTTATGTGTTCGTTTTCTTACATTTTAGCTTGGTTATTCCTTTTGTTGCCTTGAAACTTCTTGATGCATATTGACATACTCTAGCACCCTGCACATCCTAACATGTCTTAGCACCTCAAATGCCTTGGCACTATTTGGAACATGTTAGCATACCCTAGAACTACCTATCACACTCTAGCACTTCTTGACATGCCCTGATATTCCCTGGCATGCCTTACCTATTCTTAGCATACCTTGTCACTCCCTCCTTGGTATGACAGCTAGCACTCATTGACACTCCCCAACACAACCTCATATTCATTCACTTCCATGCATTTTTACCTAGTGCTCCCTTGTGTTTTCCTAGTACTCCCTAACACTCCTCAGCATGTATTGGCACTCTCTAGCACACCTTAGCACTCTTCAATATGCTCATGCATCACACTCCTTGACGCACATTGGCACTTGGAAAGTCTTAACATGTTTGGTATGCATTGAGATGAATTGGTATGCTTTGGCATGGTTTAATATTAAATTTATTTGAGATCAATTATTGGAAACTAGGTGAGAAGAAACAGAGAAATATTTGGCACTTATAATGCATTGACACTTGGCACTTGGCACCTGTTGGCACCTACTGTTGGTGTGCCTAGCATGCCCCTAATGGAAAAGGTAAATTGATGACTTATTAACCCTATTATGTGCTAATTTCCTTTTATTTTAACTTGTTCCTCCATTTTGTTGCCTTGACAGTCCCTAGCATGCATTGTCACACCCTTGTACATCTTGCTTGCCTTAGCACATGGCACATCTTAGTTTGTTTGACATGTCTTCATACTAACTGGAACATGTTAGCATGCCCTAGAATTCCATAACACACATTGGAAGTCATTACCTCACAACTAGAATTACATTTTTCCATGAATTGGGAACCTTACATTCACTAGAACACCTTGGCACTCCCTAGTTTTCATGCCCTCTGTTATCCTCCATAATGTCCCAAGTTGATGAGGAGATTAACAGAGGTAACCACAGACCAAGATTTTAGTGTGGTAGCTAGCCCTACCAAACTAGAGAGGGATCTCTCTATAAAATCATAGCCAAGAGATGACTGGACTGTAAGAGATTTTAGGCTAGATAGCTAGGTTCAGGTGGGTTTTGGAAAATTTAGGGTTTTGATGTTGGATAAGGTAGAAAAACCAGGTAACTTGGTCATAGGATCAAAGTGCTATAGAAGAAAAGATATAAATGAGAAAGATGGCATTTTTGTGATGGATCTTAGGGTTTTCTAGTGTAGTGTAGTGTTTAGAAGAAGAAAAAGGTCTTAATGAGCATGAAACATGAATTCATTAAGCTAGAAGGAAAGTAACACATAATGATTTTTGCATCAGAACAAAGCTTTATGCAAAAAAAATATGTTTATAAACTGTAAGGAAACCATTGAAGAATTGATGAATGGAAAGAGAAGATGAATATATTTCACATAAAGCTATAACAGAGAAAAAAAATCAAAAACTTACTGCACAAGGATTCCTAGATAATAGTTGCAAACTGTGTCCTTTGATTTCCAGAAAATGTCTAAGTACAAGCTACAATTGTTCTCTCCTCTGAAATCCAACCCATTTTATCACTAAGAAACTGATACATAAATACCAAAACAAAATCTCCCCAGTCTCAAGGGTCGAATCCATGACTCTAGGAACTATTCCATGAGGTGTTCTAACCAAACCCTAATGTTAAGGGAAGTTAAAAGAAACTTCTACAATTTACTTTGACTCCAACCTCTATCATAAATGAGGTCAAATTTACATCAAAACAACTTAAAAAGACTAACCACCCATTATTTACATTTAATTTTACCCCTCACATTCATCTACTTCACCCTTTTGACTTTTACCAAAGTCAAACTAGGAATTACAAAAAATTACACACTGAAAAGTTTACAAAAATCTCAGAAATTTCCAAGTGTGTAGTGTGCTATTGGAGGCCATTTTTGAGTGCCTTTCTGAAGTCCAAATCTAGATCTGAATCCTATTATGGAAATATGGGAGAGTGTATATGTATTTAGAGTACTTTTTCACTCAAAAGTATCCATTTTTGGATGAGATGTGGCCATTCTCCCAAGGTGTCCCCAGTTGCACAGCGAAATGGAAAAAGAGGGGTAGAAAGGTGTTTTTTGGCCTCTTTTTTGCAAATTTCTAAAAAACTGAGCCCCATACGAAGAAAGTGGGATTTTTTTTTTTTAGAGGGGGTCATAATATTTCAAAAAATTCTTATTTTCCATCATTTGGAGCCATGAGGAAGAAGTGCAGCGTGAGCTCACTGCGCTCCTAGACAAAAAATGCCAAAAAATTGCAAGTCTGCACCAATTTGCAACAAAAAACAAAATTCTCTCCAAATCCTCCCAAAATTTGTCCAAAGATGCCTGATGAGGTATTTTATGCAATCATGGATGCATCAGCAAGAAAATCTAACTTACCCTTCTCCTCCTGGCTGATTAGGGTTTCCTTGAGTTTTTCTTTCAACTGCTTCATTTTGACCTTAACAACCTGATTCCTTGTGTAATAATGGATGGCCATTTTATTTTGAAACTTGTTATCCTTGTTGGCATTTTCAAGGATATTCTCAACGTTTCAATTGACTTTTCCAAGCCAAAAATCCTTTTCCTCATTTATTTCCATGGTAATCCTATCTTCAAAGGTCAATTCTTTCATTGCTAGCTTTTGTTCTCTTTCCCTCTAAAGTGACTTCCTAAGACCCATTGTCCTTGGTCTCTTCCTTGCCACATGTCTTTCATGCTTCTCAATGTCCTCATGGTCCGCCACTTCCTTGCCTTTCATCTCTTTTTTCTTCACTTTGAATTTCTCTTTCTTCATGACTAGTTGTTTTTCCTTAAGTTGATTGTTTTCTTGCTCAAGGAATGAAATGATGAATTTGGCCCTTTCCAAATTATCCTTGAGCTCCATGATATGAGAATCACTCTCTTTTATGAATTGTTGCAGGTTTTGATGCTTGTCATGTGACTCGAAGTCAGCTAGGTCAAATTCATGCTTAATGGGCTCCTCATCATTCAAAGAAGCCTCATGATCTGATTGTGATCCTTGTTCTGCTGATGTAGTAGGCTTGGCCCCTTCCTCAATTTGAGGAGAAGACACAAGCCTTATACCTATTTGATATGTCATGGTCACCTCAAGCCTAGGTTCCTTGGAAACCTCATCATGTTTTCTTGATTACCCCAACTCCATGGGATGTACTAACATGGTTTGGTGTTGGCTTGGTGAAGTGGTTATATGCGTTTTCAAGGCTGCCTCAATGAAGGTCTCCCATCTCATGTTCTTCTCTGTCAACTGATGGAGTATTATAACCTTTATCAGGATATGGTGAAAGAGGCTAGGATATTGCACTTTTCCTTTCAACTTCACCCTTTCAAACATTTTGGTTAGGCTTCTATACAAGTATCTGGACAAATTTAGAGACTTGGAAGCTGTAAAGTGCATGCACAGTCTTATGTGGTATTGATATAGCCTAGAAAATCTGCCCTCACATGTGAAGAACTTTTGAAAGCATTCATAAATGGTGCATATCTCTCCAACAAGTTTATGAATGGGAAAACATGTCAGTGAGCTCCTTTTTATTGTGATTTTAAGTAAGTTTTGTACTCTTCTAGGTTTAGGTTCATGCCTTTGAACCAATTTTCACCATGGTTTGGTATGCATGTAGCTTGAGAGATGAAATTCAATGTAAACATGAAATCAGTCCCTGTAATGGTGATCTTTTCTTCCTTCAAGGTGAGGGAAATATACCTGTGAGATGTTCATGGTAACCTACTTCCTGCACTCTTTGAAAAACCCCTAAACAATTGACATCTTCAAAGCATTTCATGACAAATGGGGAGGAGGTGATTTCATTGCAATTAGAGGGCTAAAACCTCAGTATATTTACCCCCTTGTTGTACTTCCTCTTCTCTAATGGTGATGAGTCAGTCTTCATACCTCAAACCCTAGGTGAAAGGTAAGCAAAAATAGTGAAATTTGTTGTTGTGAGGGAATGAGGTGGTATGATGGAATTAGGAGTTTCCTAAATTTGTAAGGAAATTTAGGAGGGTAGGGGATGATGTTAGTGAGTAGGGGAAAAATGAAGTTTTGGAAATGAGTGAGGGGAGGGGGTGGAAAAGGCAAAAACATAGGCCTATCCTAGAAAGAGATATGGTAGATTAGAGTTTAGAGGAAAATGATAGAAAATGAGGGGATAAGGCTTTGTGATGGATGGAAATGGTGTATTAGTTGAAAATAGAGGTGTAGGGACAAGGAATCTAGAGTTTAGGGCAGCAACTCATCATTTAAGGATAAAAACCATGAAAATCATGTAAACCCTAGAAGAAGTATTTGATCATTTTCTTCACATATGAGGCAAAGGAGGGCATGGAAATGATTAAAATTAATTGTTATAGAGCTTGGAGGATGAAATGACTGAAGAGGAGCTTTGAAAAATGAATTTTGGTGGTCAAACAACAATTTTGGACAACTCCGCCTCGTTCACAGTGAAGGCTTCCTGTGCGCAATGAGAGTCAATTTTTGCCAGTGAGGGCTATGGAATTACCATTTTTTGCAAAGGAGAGGGGGGAGCTCGATATTAGGATGGTAGACAAGTGAAAATGAGTGTGAATGAGCTCCTCAATGTGCTTTTATAATTTTCTTTTGGTGTACAAGTGATTAATGAGGTAGGACGACCTTACCTATTGCTACTCCTCATTTGCCAGATTTATACATGAAATGACTACTTTGTGACCTTAAACCTAATGACCTAATGGCGACACTGAGATGAATGGAGACCACGATGATATGACTGAAGTGATATTAATGATGTTTTCATTATGGTAGACTCAACCGAGTGATGAAAGTGACTAGCATATGAAATTCTTGAGAGATTGGAAGTAACCCTAGATACACTAGCTAGTGACCAAATTTTTATTTGAAGACTCACTAAAATGACAAAAATTTGACTTGACACCCTAACAACACCTTGTAAGAGCATATTTGATCATTGGTGATAGACTGAACTAAATGACACTAACGCCGTCACAGATAACCTTACTTTTTTTTCGACTTGAAAACCTAGCTTATTATTAGAAAAAAGAATATTGTGCCCAACCCAAAGTCTCCCTTTCTCTGAAATTGCTTTGTCCACACCTTATCAAAACCATAGGCTTTCCTCCTGCAAGTCCTGTTCTGAACTTCTCCTAAAACACTTCATCCTTGGGATACCTGGAATTCACGGACACTCCTTGGAACACACTCTTATTTGTTCATTTACAAGCATTTTTACCTAGTTCTCCCTTGCATTCCCTTGACTCTCCCTAACACTCCTCACCATCCATTGACATTGTCTACCATGTGTTAACACACCTTTTCATTCCTTGGCATGGCCTAGCACTCCTTAGCTGTCATGCCCTCACAACTACCCTTACATTTTTTAGACATGGCCGAAACCCAACCAAGTCCTGCATCGACTACAAAAACTTAACCAAGTTATAGTTACTACAACTAGACTATGCCTTGTTCACCTAAGAACTACCTATAAAACATCTTAGGCTACTTGTGTCCAATCTCAATTCATCCCACTTAGCAAATTATGAATTCAAGGCTCATGTCCAACCATGTCCATAAAACAACTGAGAAACACAGTTTACATCTTGACATGCCATAACACATGGAACATCTAAAAATCCCTTAACCCTATGTGGCGTGTGTTAGCATCCGTTACATTTCTTGACATGATTTGCAATGCTTAGCACACCCTAGCACTCTCTAACATGCCCTAACACTCTAGCATGCCTTGGAACTACCTAGCATATAACCTTGCCACTCCCTCATTAGAACACTTGGAACTCATTGACACTCTCTACCACACACTCTTATCTCTTCATTTCCATGCATTTTGAACTAGTTCTCCCTTGTTTTTCTGTGGCACTCCCTAACATTCACTGGCATGCATTGACACACCCTGACACATGGCACATCTTGTTATGTTGCTTTGGCACTCTAGCATTCCTTGGCACTACCTAACATATCTTGTCACTTCATCCTTACCACACATAGAACTCGCTAACACTCCCTATCACACACTCTCACTAGTAGGAAATGAGAAATTAGTGATTAGGTGACTAAAAAAGTTAGTCACCACATATTTTCCAAGTGAAATACAACCAAAAATAAGAAATCTTAAGTGACCCAACTAAAAACGACTAACATAAATGACTAATTTAGTCTCGATTTTAAATATACAACTAACTAATAAGTAATACAACTAAAAATGATTAATGTGAATGACTACGTTAGTCTAGGAACACAAATACGACTACCTAAAAAGTACTATAATAATGTGAATCACTTTTTTATCCTAGTAATTTTAATACGAATCAATAGCCTTATTTTACCCCCCCTAAAATTGTTACATAAGGAATAAGGTATGAAAACTCAAGCTATTTTAACCAATATCCCAGATTGGAATTCCCTTCTTTCTCTCTGACCTTACCTCTATAATGAGGAGCCTACCCTCTCTCTGGCCTTTCACAATTATGTAGGTGAAATTCTTGCCATTATCTACTGAAACATTTCAAGATTATATATCTATATCTATATATATATATATCATTCAACTCCAAGAAAGGCCCCAAAGGTACTTAGGTCGTTTCTTGAATACCCCAAGAGTACTTGGGGTATTCAAGAAATGACCTAAGTACCTTTGCGGCCTTTCTTGGAGTTGAATTTTATGTTGGATTTAGCAAAATTCACTAGTACATATGGATGGAAAATCTGACATTGTACTGTGGTAGTTCGGTCATGTTGTTGGATTTTATTTGCAAATCTTTTTAAAAGCCCCAACTTTCATCAAATATCTGATGGACACAATTATCATCAGATATTCTATAATATGTGAGTAAGATATTTGACACTAATTATATTCTAAGCACAATTGAATGTTTATCTAATGTTCCACAAACATTCAATTTTTGCAAGAAAGATGACATTTGACAATATCAATTATCAAATAAACTTAACATAATACATACAACACTTTATAAATCACTATTTTAAACATGAATTTAATTCATTTACATTTACACCACTACCCATTTTTTCTTTATCCTTGTGTAATTTTTGAGCTTAATGATCCAAATCTTCGAAGTCCCTAACAAAACTCCAACAATCAAAGAGCAAGCATTAGTTGGAGAAAAGTGTTGCCAACCGTCACTCATGGGAACCATCGGCTCAACAATAGAAAAGGCGCTGCAAAAATTATTTTACATAGAGTGAACACTACTTTTCCCTTGAAATTTTCGGTAACATTTGATACTCCAAAAGCGTCCTTCAAGTATGTGTGAAGTTGAAGGTTTTCACATTGAAGCCTTTAAATTATTGAACATCCGAAAGCCCAATTGCAAATTTTGGTGGGGTTTCAATTTTGTGTGTGTTCAATCTCAAGAAAAATCAAACTAGTTAAATTTCATACACCTAATGATGAAATGATTCACTTTTTGATTGCAGTAAACTCAAGGACATGAGATCAAGAAACTACATATTGTTATTAGGGTTTAAATTATATAGGTTTTTTACTATTGACATCGAGTTGCAATTGGCCCTCCATGATTGGAAGATCAAACCCAAGTCTTTGATTGGATTTTCTTAGAAACTTTTGTCTTATATGAGAGGTTTTCCTTGATCCCCATAGTATATGTGGTTGTGACTGAAAGAAATTGTGTGTACATTGTATGATATTCCAATGATAACAAAACATTATGAAATTTAATTATGTAAATGATTTATTAGCATGTTTACATCTATTGTCTATTTCTCCATGACTATAAAATTGTCCTGACTATAGGCATACACATGCTTGGATATGGGATGTTGGTTTCATTCTTAAGTTTGCGTTTTCTTATCATGATGGTGTATTTTTCTATAGGCATAATTGAATGAAGTTGATTCTCACTAATAACTTTCATGACACTTCATACATGGTGATTTGGTTGGTTTCATTTCAAGGGCTTAATTTATTCATTAATACAATTTTGATTTTGATATTTCCTACATTTTTCCATTAAGAACAATACTTCTATTGATTGAAAATGTTTTCTATGCACACCATCAATACCTCTCCCTTCTTCTTTGATAGACACAAAGACAATCACAAACTAATGTCAGGGGGGAAACCTAGTATATAATATGTTAAGTCACCAGTTTGTTGGATCATAAAAAAAACAAAACTAGGCCAACATTGTCATTTAAGGGAACAAAAAATGGAAAAGGGGGGTTTAGGTTGAGAGTCCAAATTCACAAAAAAAACTTCAAAATTAAATCCTTTGTTGATAGATTATAGTCCTAAAATTAACATATAATTTAAATGATTTATCAGAGCCTGAGGTCTCTCCATATTTTTTGTCTAGAATAACTTTGACAATATTCACCCCTAAACCACTTTTTTCATATTTCCTCTCCAATTGGGAGAAAATGTCTATCCTATTTCTTCTTGCCTATTGAGGGTGGGGCACTTTTCTGCTGGAAGTGTAAGTATGTAACCCCCAGTGCTTTGGACATTGTTTGCATGTGGAAAGATATGAAGAATACACAAGTGAACTACTGCTTTTTGAAATTAATGGTTGAAATCTAACAGTGAGGCCACATAAAGATCAAATTATGGCTATGATTCTAGATGTAGTAGAGGATCTCCACTCTCAATAGTTATCATGTAGTGTGAAATGGTGATAGACCATTGTGTTGTTATTCGTAGATGTTTGAAAAACAATCTAAGTGGGAGTCAAGGGAGGGGTTTGGCCAAAGCATTGATTCAAGTCCACGGAAACAATTAAGTTGTAGAATGAAAAGACATGTAGAGCCAATTGTTCCTTTTGACAGATTATATAATATGGGACAACCTGTATCTGTTAGACAAATCTTGATATATAAGGGAAAAAGCTAAGAAGGCCTTCTTGAACTCCAGGGAAATTTTCCACAAATAGTTGAATTATGATAACCATCTCTAACAAGAACCACACATCCCTAGATTTTGTAAACTTTTCTCGTTATCTAAGGACCCTTAAAGTACTATATAGGTGAGTAGTAGAGACATAGGATAGGTGTGGAGGATTTCTATATTCAATCTCTCTTACTACTCTCATAAATCTTCATTTCTATCTTGACAAGTGTATAATGAGGTAATAGGTCAGAAAATTTATGATGTAGTTTTGAAATTAAAATTTTTCTCAAGCTTTTCTAGTTGAAGGAACCCATACATCTGGTAATCATACAAATTGGTTAAAGGCCCTTTTTACTGAGTCTATTGGTATCAGACCAAGGATCCCTGAAAAAACACGTATTATTAAGATTAAAAAAAATGATGCATCATATAAACAACTTGTTTGCAAGATATCCTGTGGTAGACATCTTCCATCACAGAATAAAGGTTTGCATTCATGTGACACATCTAGGGAGTGCCTTTGGCTATTTTAGGTTGTAGAAGATTTTTTACCTTTTGTTTCCCTAGATGACCTTGAGAATCCATATAGTAGAAAAGGCCACACCTTACTTTGAAATAATAGTGAAGCCAACTTCCTCATTCTTGCTAAGGCAAAAAAAGTCCCATTTCAGTCTGGTAAGGCCCATTTTTCCCTCTCTAGGTGTTGATAAGAACTTATAAGGTTATGAAAAAAATTGTCAACAAACTATGTCTTTTGGAAGTGCATTGGAAAAAGGAATAAAGTGCAGAGAAATTATCTTTATGAGCCACATATTGGTCGTCGTCAAAGTGTTAAAGCAACCATCAATAACCATCACATATCATACCAGTGCCATAGGAAAACGTTTCCTAATGAATCTTAAAAGACCAGAAGGGTTTATAGGTGGATTTTAAGGATAAATTTAATTTTCCTCGAAAGGTATTTATCTAGGATTTTCAAATACATATGGAGGTCAATTTAGGGTCACTTCATTTAGGTATGGGCTTAATATTTTCTATATTACCAATTAATCATGATGTCAAGTAAATTGCATCTTAAAACTTCTTTTAAACTTTAAGCAAGACATAATGTTACACAAAAATATCATCACCTTGATTATTTGTAGTCAGTATGGGTCTATCACCACCTATACCAGCCTCCTAGGCAAGTATCAGACCTCAGCTCTTCAAAACAAGCTTTGGAAATGAGAGAAAGACATCAAAAAGCAATGTAACTCTGGTTCAGCACTTTCTCTCACTTTTACCTGCGGGCCCACATCCTTTGTTCAGAGTACCTGCGTACTTATATGCTCTATATGTAAAGGGGAGGGTGCTTACCCCTGTGAAAGTCAAAAGGCACAATTTTTATCTTAGAAAACTCACTTTGGGTTAATTCTAGATGTTTCTAGAAGGAATTTTGACGTGGATTGTTCGCTCCAAAGTGGCTCATGCATCCCAAAAGAGAAGGAGCTAATCCCTTGTTAGGAGGAGTTATCCCTTTGAAGGAGGATTCTATCCCTTTGAAGGAGGACCTAGTAACTTCCCTCCATTGCACT
>APFE030889625.1:338403-357852 GCA_000404065.3 Pinus taeda | reverse complement strand
TGATTCAATGTGGTTGATACAACATAAAACAAACTTATATGGGTCAAAATAAAGAGAAACTCATTAATCAAAATTAGCCAAGACACAATTTTCCAACAAACTAGAAGTTAATGGACACATACAATATTGGCGTGGAAAATGGTCAGTATTGGTGCCAATATTGTAGTACGAGTACTATGTGACCGTGAAATCAATGGTCAGTATTGGTGCCAACATTGTAGTACGAATACTATGTGATCATGAAATCATGTTGTACCAATACTTTGTGACTGTGAAATCATTGCAAAATAAGAGCACAACCAATAGAAAGCAAGAAAAAAAAAATATTTAAACAAATAAATATTTTTGTTTTTATAATGTTAACTTTAGATGTGGATTTTTAGTTTTCGGTCAAATAGCTACTAATTGGGTTGTCAATGCCTTACCCAATAAGTATTGTGTGACCTAAAAATAAAGAAGAAGGCAGTGCGAAAAAAATAGAGCGGCTACCAAGTAGAGGAGTGCGGCCCAACCAAAAGCGTTTATTGAAAATTGATAGCCTATAACCACTCAACAGGTGCGTTTCCTCACTGAAACTTCCCAATACATGTCACTTTTTCCACTTTCATGCCATGTCTCTGAACATGGAACGCCTTCCATGAATGCAACCCCACTAACATCTGGTATTCCCTGAGAAAAGCTTTCTGCATGCGGTGACACATTTCCACACCCCCCTTATCTACTGACTCATTTAAAAACAATCTTCCTTGCAAGGAGGAAGTTTTTTGGCTCTCTCCCATCCCCCCTGCGTGCCTCTGGCACAGTGGTAGGTTTCATTTTATCTCTTGATCCAGTTATCTAAGTCACATTGCTTCCTCCATGGACTTTTTATCTCAACTGCATTATCGTCAGTCCCTGCTTTCTGTTTTTGGTGTGTCAGCAATTTTCCTCTGCACTCTTCTCTCGGCATGCTCGTGGCTCCAGGTCAGTGAGCTTCCCTTCTTTTGAATTATATAAAAATTGTTGTGTAGAAAGGTTTTTTTAACAATCATAAAATGGCAGTTAAACTATGTTCTTGGATATCAGTTTGAAGCATTTTACCTATTTTTTTCATGTGCTTATGTTTTGAAAGACTGATTTTATTATAAAGAAGATTTGTCTGTTTTTTCTCTGCTATAATATTGAATGCAAATGATGGGGACTGTAAACCCGGAAAATTTATGGGTATCCATATACAAGTTGAAAGACTATGTTATAATCACCAAACCATACTGAGATATAAGATTCAAATTAGGACACTGGTGGTGTTTATGCGAAGTTTTTTGTTGCTGCATTGCATGTCTTGATCCCTCGTCCTAAACAATTCTAGTTTTTATGAACTGAAATTCTTTGGTATTCTCCTTCGTTACTGTTGACCTCTTGGTTTTCCTGAGCCGATCCCCTTATTCAGAGTAGGCTGATGGCATTTCCCAGAAATGGACGACACCAAGATGAGGAAATGGCTAGAAATATAATGGAAACTTTTGATCAACTACACTCCTATAGTGGCCAGATTGTTAAAAGATTGGTACTGCTTCCACTTTCTGAGTAATAGCGATCTGCAAGCGATCCAGAAACTCCCATGGGTTTATGGAAGGAGCTTTCTTGTCCTTCATAAGTGGTATACAGCTTATAACCCTTTGAATAACACTCCTACCAACAACTTGATATGGGTTAAGCTTCTAGGGCTCCCCCTGGAATTATGGTCAAAGGAAACCCTAACAAAAATTGGAAACGCCATAGGAAGGTGTGTATATGTTGATCCTAGATTCCTAGGAGAAAAGGACAAAAGAATGGCCTGGATTCTCATTGAAAAAGCCTACAGGGGAGGTTTTCCTGATCACATCAACATTTGCTGGAGGGATTTTAAAATAACCTAGAGGTTGGATTATTGGGGAGTTCCCTTCAGATGTTCTGCTTTCACCTGGACAGGGCACCTAATCAAAAACTGTCCACGTCGTCCTATTCTAAAAAGTCGAAAGCATCATGGACGCACCCAAACGACAACAAATATCTATAGGATGGAGACTCCTTCTTTGAGAACAAGGAAGCAAACGTCTTCAAATAGTCTATCTTCATCTATATCAGGTGATAAACAAAGACTGCTAAATCTTGATGAATGTTCTCACCTTTCCCCAATCCCTCTTAAGAGCCCAAATCCTTTGGATGTTATCTCCCCGTCAATGCCTCCCCTGGAACCTGCCTCTGATCACGAAGTTCCCCTTCCTCCTCCGGTTTCTCATCCTTTTAAAAATTCTAAGAAGGAGAACCATATTACCCTCATCTCATCTGCATCCCCAATTCCTAAAATGAAATGGTCCCCTTCTGCAAAAGGAAAAGAACCTTTTGTCTCGGCCACTCTGCTAAACTCCCCAGTCTCTTCTCCTGTAAACTAAATTGGTAGCGATTTGGACTACCTGCTAAACAAGAAATCGCTGGACCTTAGACCCCTCACTATTCATAAGCCATGGAATCAACCCTCTCCTCAAATTAGCCCAAATTCTACAAAAAACATTACGGTGAGAAGGAAAAACAACAGGGGCAGTAGACACTTCAGGGGAAGGGGAGATGGAGCAGGTAGAGGAATTCATAATCTCTCTCTAGTAGATGTTCCCATAACTGATATGACTGAAGAAAGGCCTCTTAGAGCAAGCATGGCCGACAAAATCATCCAATGACCTTCATCATATCCATGAACATTAGAGGTCTGGGGGCAAACCAAAAATTTTTGGCCCTAAAGAACTTTTTCCAATCAGAAAATCCTAAAATAATTTTAGTTCAAGAAACCATGCATAACACTGCTGTATCAATTTCCTACTTCCGGAAAATGTTTCCTAACTAGCATATAACAGCCTTGGAAGCAAGTGGCCTTTCAAGAGGTTTGGTGGTCTTATGGGATCCTAACTGGATCAAAGCAAAAGCATACAGATTCCTGGCAGACATCCTCATCTCAGCTCAAATCAGGGGGAAAGACTGTCCAATCAATATACTAAATATATACACACCTTACAAAAATTGATTACAATTATGGGAGAAATTATTTGATTCAGAAATTTTTGACATTGAATCATTGATGATTGCAGGAGATTTTAATGTCAGATTAAACTCAGATGAAACATGGGGCAATAGCAGGAAAAAGAATCCCCTTGCGGACCGCATCAAATATGAGCTGCTAAGTAGGAACCTGGTTGAGATAAACCCTCCCAAAATGCTCCCGACTTGGGAAAATGGAAGGTCCGGAAAGGCCTTTATTGCCAAAAGACTTGACCGATTTATCCTTCATGCTAGCATAATCAACAAGATGGGCATGCCTTTCACATCAATTGGGAATGTGTTCATATCAGATCATAGACCAATACTTCTAAATTGGAGGGAAAAAGGATTTAGAAAAGGCTATTCTTTCAAATTTAACAGGTCATGCTTGGAATATTCGAAGTTTAATGATATTATAGTGAAAACATGGAAAGACATGTCATCAATAGGAAATATTCCCCCCTTTTTGACCTTTAGAGAAAAGCTTAATGTCATTAAAAAGGTGGTTAAGGAATGGCAGTTCAAGAAAAGACAATTGAGAAGAACATCACTACGGGAAATACAAAAGGAATTGGACAACATATCTGAAGCCCTGGCTGCTGATGAACTCACTTTCAAAATGAGATGTCATATAAGGGAGCTTCAAAAGGAAAATTTAAAAATTCTAGAACAGGAGGAGCCCTCATCCAAAAAAAGGGGATGCAGAATCTTTCCAGGATTATAGGCCAATATCTCTCTGTAACATTTCTTTCAAAATCATTTTGAAAATTATTACTGAGAGAATTAAAGGTACGCTTTCAAGTTTCCTAACAAAGGACCAACATGGTTTTTTAAAGGGGAGAAATATTCTGGACGTTGTGGCAAACACACAGGAAAGCTTATTTGCTATGCATTCCAAAAGAAGTGAAGCTGTTATTTTCAAAATTGATCTCTACAAGGCTTACGACTGCCTGGATTGCGGGTTTATCAGGTGCTTACTTGCAAAGATCATATTGAGAGCTAATATGATAAACTGGATCATGGCGTGTGTTGAGAAGGGTAACTATGCTATCATTGTTAATGGGATCCCATCCCCTTTCTTTCTTGTTGCCAGGGGTCTTCACCAAGGCTGCCCTTTGTCGCCCCTCTTGTTCATCTTAGCAATGAATTCTTTAAGCCTCCACATCAATAAGGTTGTAAAAGAAAATAGGTGCCGCCCCCTGAAAATATGCAAAAAAAACTTCATCTCACATAATTTATTTGTAGATGATATTCTTATCTTTGGAATGTTTTGCAGACTCACCTGGTTATGTTTTCATGACATTTTAATGAAGTTTCAAAAAGCTACAGGTTTGTAGATAAACAAATCAAAATCGACAATCTTCCACAATGATGTCAATTTGGAAGCTGTTGAATGGTTATCATCTCTATTTGAAATAGAAGCAAAATCCATCAAGCTTGGAATTAAATATTTGGGTTTCCAACTAAAAGCAAAAGGATATACAAAACAGGACTGGCAATGGCTGTTGGACAGGTATTATAGAAAGATTTCACTATGGGAATTCAAATATCTATCACTGGTAGGGAAAGTGATCTTGGCACAATCAGTTCTATCTCAGCTGGCAGTTTATTGGGCTCATTTGTTTTTTCTACCCGCTAGTATCATTCAAAAAATGAATAAGCTTACTACAAATTTTATATGGGGTGGACAATCAAAGAAAAGGAATTTCATCTGTCCAACTGTCTGATATATCATTGCCAAAGAATAATGGTGGATGGGGCCTGCTAAACTTACGAACTTTTGGCAAAGCACTTTTATGAAAGTCACTGTGGAGGGGGATCTATGGAGAAGGACCATGGAGCATCACAATCCAAAAGAAATATATGGGTAGTAAGAATATCGCGCACTGGTACAGGTTGGGAAAAATTGGCGCCACTCATGGATCAACAATTTGTTTGAGCTTCCGCAGGATAGAAAGTTACTTTCTCAAGAATTTAACATGGTGTTTCCAATTTGGTTGCAAGATTCTGATTGGAAAAGATCAGTTTATGAGTGGTCAGGAGGAAATAATTGTGCCTGAAGTTTTGATAAATTTCTTTCATAGAAAAGGTTTCTTTCATTGGGATAAATTGATCTCAGATTGGCATGGTCCAATTCCTTTATGGAAAGAGGCAGAAAACATGGGACTGTTGGACTCTTTGGCCCAAATATGGAGTAATATCATAGTTAGCTTGAGGAACAGTGGCATATTTCGCTATTTAGAAGAAAACTTTCTTATTTGGAGGGTTTCAAAAGGTACCAATCTGATTTGTGTAAAGGACATCTACAAGAATATGATAAGTTTAAAGAATGATATGCCCAAGCTATATTCCCTACTGTTTTTTGGAAAACTAGTTGCCCTCCCAAAATGACTTATTTCTCATGGCTGACCTTCCACAATAAAAAATTATCTTGGGAGAACTTGAAAAAGCGGGGATGGTTTGGACCAAGCTTATGTCTTTTTTGTAAGGTTGCTGAAGAAAGCAACTGTCACATGTTCTGGGGCAGTTAGAGGACCCAGTTTTTATGGCAATCATTGGAAAAGGCCTATGGAATCCCTCATGTTACTCATTCCTCAACAAAAGAAGCATTTCTTTGGTGGAGCTCCCAAAAGGAATCTTGGAGACCGTTAGTTATTATTACCCTATGGTATATCTGGAGATGGAGAAATAATGTTATTTTCAGTAACAGGAAAGAGCCTTTGCTAGAAACTCTATCTCATATTGTATCCCTCTATGATTCCTTTTCTGAAAAGCTCTGCAAGAAAACAAAATATGTTCCTAAAGGACAAGCTTAGGCTCACTCAGTGCTCCCAAGAGCGTTTTTCAACGGATCTGTGAAAAATGGTTTATGTGGATGTGGACTGCAGATCATAGTAGATGATAACAATCAATACCTCATCCATTGGTATGGGGGTATGGGAACAAACAGTAAAGCTGAGGCATCAACACTTGCAGGCCTTCTTAATTTTTGTTTTTTTCTCAACATTCAGGCTGTCTCTATCTTTGGTGATTCCAAAGTCATGGTGGACTTTGTTTTGGGGAAAAATAACATTTACAAATCTCATCTGCTTGGATGGATGGACAAAATTAAATTTTTCTGGGAAAGGATGGAGGGAAGCTCCATTCACCATATAAATAGGGCTCAGAATCAGCAAGCAGACTCTTTGTCAAAGGAGGGTCTTCATTCAGATCCAGGCTTCCGGTATATGAAGGTAATGTCAGAAGGAAAAGTCTTCCATATTCAGGACTTTTCCTTTCCTGGTTTTTAATCCTCTATCTTTGGTGATTCCAAAGTCATGGTGGACTTTGTTTTGGGGAAAAATAACATTTACAAATCTCATCTGCTTGGATGGATGGACAAAATTAAATTTTTCTAGGAAAGGATGGAGGGAAGCTCCATTCACCATATAAACAGGGCTCAGAATCAGCAAGCAGACTCTTTGTCAAAGGAGGGTCTTCATTCGGATCCAGGCTTCTAGTATATGAAGGTAATGTCAGAAGGAAAAGTCTTCCATATTCAGGACTTTTCCTTTCTTGGTTTTTAATCCTCATTTCACTTAGGTATGCATTATCTTTTGCTCCCTTTTATTTCCTCTGTTTCTCAAATTTTGACTATGAAAGGTCGATGTATACTCAGTTTATTTAGGGGAAGCCAGTGTTCTTACCTCTACTTTCTTTTGACTTTTATGTCTATCAAAAGTATAATATTTTACATCTAGCTGGCAGTTTTTGGACTGTCTTGTTTTTCTTCCTAGAAATCTTATCCATCAGCTAGGATTATGCTTCCCATTTCTCCTAATTTCTCTTTGGGCTCAGCTCTATATTTTGCCTTATGCAGAATCACTATGTCAATGTACTGATCTATCTTTATATATCTTATATAATACAATCTGGCTTTTTTCGTCTTGAAAAAAAAAGTATTGTGTGACCGTGAAATCATTGCAAAATAAAAGCATAACCAATAGAAAGCAAGAAAAAAAAATTATTTAAACAAATAAATATATAATTTTTATAATGCTAACTTTAAATGTAGATTTTTAGTTTTTGGTCAAATAACTACTAATTGGGTTATCAATGACTTACCCAATAAATTATACTTGCAGTATAGATAATAACTAACGTAAGTAATTTATAATCTTCTATAATACAATTATGGAACAATTATTGATGATGTAAACAATTTTGTTTTGAGATTTTAAACCCATGAATTAAACCTGAAAGATAAACAATTTGTACTGGAAAGAGTCAATCAAAAAGGGTTTAACCATGAGTGACCCAACACTAAGTCCATGCTATTGGAAAATTGACATTACTGCAATTATAAAGTCACATTGTAGTTTTTTTAGTAAGAATGATGTAAAATGCGTGTATTGTTACTAAATAATTTAGTTAGATAGGGTGAATTGGGTTGTGAGGTCACACTCATATGAAATTATGAATATACATAATCATGGTTTTTAATTTATTTTATTTACATTGTTAATTATAATTATATATATATATATGAATGAGAGTATTATATTTTTATTTTTTTGAGTTTCATATTTTTATTTTAATTCATGCATTTTAATTTTGATGTTTTTATTGTGATGGTTAGTAATTAGCTTTTAATATTGATTTACTAATAATTAAAATTAGATTTTAGAAGATAATTTTTTTTGGAAATAAAGGAATTGCCAAATGTTACTACGGTTTAAATGTTGTAGGAGCATTAGACTGAGCTCGAGATGAAGAAGTGGAGAAGAGCAATGTGGTGCAATGACCACATGTTAAGTTAAGAAATTTATTGTGTTGTTTTTAATTAGAATTCTAATAATTAATGTAAGTATAAAATATGAGTAAGTCGAGGAGCTAGAGTTTAGGACTTATTTTCCAGCTCACCTAGTTATCTATTCGACTTTCCTCATTTGGGAGGGAAGGGGAAATGAACCATTTGCAAAGTTTGTGAATAAAAGGGGAATCAAATGGGATGAGGAGTATCTCTTCTCTTGCTTCTGATTATGTATGCTTGAAATGAATGAAAAGGAAGTTGTGCATCATTGTGTGTGTGTGTGTGTATATATATATAAATATATATGTTTTTGTTGTTATTTTTTTATTTTTTCTAGTTTCCAATCAAACAGTATATGCAATTTTTTTAGTCTTAGAATTCGTTGTAACCATATTTGTAATGTTATATGCTTGTTAACATTCAATTTTGAGCAGTAGTTTTTTATGTGTGTCCCATCGACTGCGACCTTTGAACGTTTTGCAGTGCCTCTATTTTTGCAGGCAGTGACTCGTTCCTTCATTTGGAATTCATGCATTAATTTTAGTAAGGGAGAAATCGTTGACAAGGAGAGGTGGGAGGAGAAAAATCCTTGAGATGAGAAATGAGGTAGACTGTGGAGGAATCGATTTGTAGAGGACAAAGTCGTTTCAGCTACCAAAATTTGGAAACAAAGTTTTTTTAGAGCATTATGAAATCATTTCGTAGTGCCTACAACCAAAAATTTTTGCACTATGTTTTGGTGCCAAATTTTCCTTTTGGCCTATCCATTTCTATCAATTTGTGGTATCAAAGCCATCTCTAACATTGGGTGTTGTCCACCTCATTGGGAGATGGCTATGCGAGCAAGGAGAGCACAAGGTCGAGGAGGGAGACCTGTATCTAATGTCGAACTCCAAGAAGAGATACAGAGGTTGCATGCTTGTTTAGAGGCCATGGAGGCAAATAGGAAGTAAGACCCTAAGGACGAAGATGACAATGGATCAGAGGAGGAACTTGGAGAAGAAAGAGAAACACATGTGGATGAAGCTATGGAAGCTAAATTATTGAGGTCAGTGTTAAGCTCAACTTCAAGACCAAAACCTAAATTATCTACCTATGATGGAAGCTCGGTAGCCATTTATTTGATAGATTGGATTAGTGAACTAGACAAGTATTCTGAGTCTGAGGAGATTGAAGAATACAATAAGGTAAA
The DNA here is from genome assembly GCA_000404065.3 of Pinus taeda. Lineage (NCBI taxonomy): Eukaryota > Viridiplantae > Streptophyta > Pinopsida > Pinales > Pinaceae > Pinus > Pinus taeda. The sequence goes on along the minus strand of APFE030889625.1, from coordinate 348,817 downwards.
ATTTTGTTTTAACTAGGTTGAAAGGTCATGTTGCATTATGGTGGGACAATTTGTATGCTAAAAGGAGAAAACATGGAAAATCATTGATAAAGAGCTAGGACAAGATGGTAGCAAAGATGAAGGGAAAATTTGTACCGAAAGACTATTAGATATCCCTCTACAAGTAGGTGCATAAACTCAAGCAAAGGTTGATGATAGTAAGAGAGTATACCGAAGCGTTTACAAGGTGAATTTGAGGGTAGGTTATGTGGAAGACACCTGAGATAAAATAGCAAGGTACATCAATGGTTTGATGTTGGAGATTCAAGATGAATTCAACATGCTTTCTCACAGGATGATGGAAGAATCATATCAATTTTCCTTGAAGGTAGAAGAGAAGATAACAAGGAAGAAAAAATATGGCACAGGTCGTGGTTCTTCTAGATGAAAATAATAGATAGTTGGAAGGGGGAAAGATTCATCACAAAAGAATGATGTAAGTAACCCAAGGCAACAAGGACAAAAATAGAAAGAAGGTGAATCTAGAGGAGGAAGACCCTTTTGAAGAGGTAGAGGTAGAGGAAGAGGAAAAGAGACTATCTATTGATGTTACAAATGTGGGAAATTGGTAAATTGTTTTAGTGTCTTGAGAATGAGAAAGTAGGGAAAAGAGATGCATATGTAGCTCAACCAAAAGTAGTAGAAATAAAGACACCTATGGCAGAAAATGAACCAAATACAAGAGAAGCTTTAATGATGAATAACGTATTGTTGAAACCATCCAAGAAGACTGCTAAACCAATGCAAAGAAGAGACTTGTTTAGGACACTTTGAAAGGCTAAAAGAAAGTGTTGCAAAGTGGTAATTGATAGTGGAAGCACTGACAATATAGTTTCCACATAAATTGCGGAGAAACTCATATTGAAGAGGCTAAAGCACCCAACACCATATAAAGTTTCACGATTGTAGAAAAAGCAACAATTTTTGGTGAGTGAGAAATGTGAAGTGGGGTTCTAGATATGCAAATATAAGGATAATATAGTTTGTGACATCATACCAGTGATTGTCTGCCATAACCTTTATGGTCGACCTTGGTAATTTGATGGGAAAGTGTTGCATGATGGAGAGAACAACACTTATAGGTATGAGAAGGATGGTATCAAGCATACTCTTGTACCATTAAAGGATGAGAGTACAACTAGGACAAGTTGCTCAAAAAAATTGTTGTTAGGAGGAAAGGAATTTCTACAAAAAATGGAGAAAGAAGAGGTCACCTATGCAATGGTTTGCAAACCAAAGGTAATACTTTTGCACACTGAAATTACAAATTTACATATTGAGATTAAATATATGTTGCATAAGTTTAGTGATATTGTAGTAGATGATTTTCTAAGTGAACTACCACCTAAGAGAAGTATCATCCATCACAAAGACCTAATACAAAGAGAAAGCTTTCCAAATAAATTTGCTTGCCGAGTTACACACAAGAATAATGAAGAAATAATGAAACATGTTCAAGGATTGCTAGACAAAGGGTCCATAAGGGAGATCTTGAGTCCATGCACTGTCCCTATGGTACTTAGTCCAAAGAAGGATGGAGAAGGGAGAATTTGCATACATTCCAGAGGAATCAACAAAATTATAGTTAGGTACAGATTTCCATAACTACATATGGACAACATGATGGATTTTTTGAGTGGGGCAACCTACTTTTCAAAGGTTGAATTGAAGAGTGGTTACCACCAAATCCAAATCAGAGAAGGGGAAGAGTGGAAGACATCTTTGAAGATAAATAGTGGAATATATGAATGGTTTTTCATGCCATTTGGATTGACAAATGCACCAAGTACTTTCATGTGGTTGATGAAAGAGTTCTTGAAGGAGTTCGTCAGTAAGTTTGTTATTGGTTATTTGGATGATATTTTGATTTTTAGTAGAGTAAAGGAATAACACCTTACGAATGTAAAGTATGTTCTAGAAATGTTACAACAAGAGAAAATATTGATTGACCTGAAGAAATGTAATTTCATGAGGTCTGAGTTGGCATATTCAGGTGTTGCCATTTCAAAGGGTGGACTGAAAATGGATAATAAAAAAATAGAGGCGATTGTTAGTTGGCCTTCACCCAAGAACATTTTCAAAGTTAGGAGCTTTCATGGCTTAAATATCTTCTATCAGATGTTCATCAAGAACTTCAGTGGTATTTTTGCACCCATAGTAGGAAAGAAAAGTTTCTAGCTCTTAAAGAGGAAGATCATCGAGAATTGAGTGTTGAAACTACCTAACTTCAATAAAATTTCCCAAGTCATATGTGATGCCAAAGAAACAACCATTGGAGCAATATTGAGCCAAGAAGGTAAAACTGTTGCATATTTCAGCGAGAAGTTGAATGATTCAAAACAAAAGTACTCCTCTTATGACAAGTAATTTTATGTGGTGGTTCAATCTTTGAATCATTAGAGACACTATTTGATTCCTAGGGAGTTTTTATTATTCTCTGACAATTCTACATCACAATATATAATGCAGCAACACAAGTTGAACCATAAGCATGCCAATTGGGCACAATTCCTACAAAGTTTGACCTTTGTTCTGAAACATGTGAGTGGGAAAGACAACAAGGTATTTGATTCTTTGAGTAGAAGGAGTTTGATAATGCAGGAGTGCCATGTACAAATTTTGGGCTTTGAATATTTGAAGGACTTGTATGAGGATGATGTTTATCTTTGGGAGGCCTTTGAAGCATGGAAGAACCCTGTGAGTAGAGATAGCAACCCAAGGAGTTTATGTTCCAGGGTGGTTTGTTATTGAAGAACAATCAATTATGTATCCCTTGTTACTCAATGAGAGAGAATCTAATGAAAGAAAATCACATTGGAGGATTGGTAGGGAATTTTGGGGTGGAAAAGACACTTGGACAGATAGAAAATTTTTATTTGTGGTGAAAGATGAGGGTAGATGTCCAGAGATATGTGAGAAAATGTGGAGTATGTTAACATGTGAAAGGGAGGATTCAAAATTCTGGACTATATCCTCCTTTCCCCATTCCCAATAGACTATGGGACTTGGTGAGCATGGAATTTTCTTTGGGTTTACCAAATATGTAGTGAGTTAAGGACTCTACACTTGTATTGTGGACAGATTTATAAAAATGGATCATTTTATCCAATTTTGCAAGACTATTGATGCTACACTTGTGGCTTATTTTTTTTCAATGAGATTATATGATTGCATGGCTTGCTAAAGAGTATAATCTCTGACAGAGACACCAGGTTCAAAGGGAATTTTTGGAGGACCTTTTGGAAGAAGCTTGGAACAAAATTGAACTTCAGTTCAACCTATCATCCACAGTCTAATGGGAAAACTGAATTTGTGAACAAGAATCTCGCAAACATATTGAGGATCCTTGTGGGTGAGCATGGCAAGAAGTGGGATCATGTGTTAGCTCAATTTGAGTTTGCATACAATGACTAGCCAAATAAGAGTAAGGGTAAGAGTCCATTTAAGATATTGTATGGAATGCATTCGAGAAGTGATTTCAAACTAAAAGATCTAGGAAAAATCGAGTAGAGGAGTGTGGGTGGGGAAGATTTTGCAGCAACTATGAGCAACTTACATGAGGAGATAAAAAAAATAAGATACAAGACAACAACTAGAAGTATAAACAAAGAGCATATTTAAGTAGGAGAGAGGTAAAATTTGAGATAGGGGACACGGTCTTATACCACTTGAGAAAGGAGAGATTCCCAAGAGGAGAATATAACAAACTCAAGATGAAGAAAATAGGACCTTGTAGGATACTCAGGAAATTTTCTACAAATGCTTATGAATTCGAGTTACCTATGGGCATAGGTATCTCACCTATTTTCAATGTCATTGATATGTATCCCTATCAAGTTGGTGATGAAGGTACCATTACAGAAAATTAGAGTAGTTGAGGAGTTAGTGAAAAAGATGGATGAAGCAAATGCATATGGCAAAGGATTAGAAGGTTGAAATAATTTTGAACACCAGAGTTGCAAAGCGCACTAGGGGGAAAGAGTATCTATAGTTTTTGGTGAAGTGGAAGGATCGTTAGATGGATAATTCTACATGGATGAGTGTTGCAGCTCTACAGAAGGTTGGTTTCTCTATAAAGGACCTTATGAGCGGGAGCTCATGAATTTTTCCTTCCTTGTGAGTTTGATGCAGGAGCATTAGATCGAGCTCGAGATGAAGAAGTGGAGTAGAGTTTGACAATATGGTGAGTTGGCCACATGTTAAACTAGAAAATTGATTTTATTATTTTTTATTAGAATTCTAATATTTAATGTAAGATAGGATTGCAGTAAGTCGAAGATTTAATGTTTAGGAGTTATTTTCCAGATCACTTAATTGTCTATTCGACTTCCCTCATATGGGATGTAAGGGGAAATGAAATATTTGCAAATTTTGTGAATAAAAGGGGCATCGAATGGGAGGAGGAGTAGCTCTTCTCCTGCCTCCAGGTATGTTTGCTTGAAATGAATGAAAAATAAGTTGTGCATTATTATATATATATTCATAAATATATGTTTTTATTTATTTATTTATGATTTATTGTTTATTTTTATTTATTTATTTTCTATTTTCAATCGAACTGTGCATGCACTTCTTTTAGTCTCAGAATATATTGTGACCATCTCTCCAATGTTATATTCTTGTTAACATTCAATATTTTCCATTGGTTGTTAATGTGTGTCCCATCTACTGTTATCTTCAAACATTTTGCAGTGCCTCTATTTTTGTAGCCAGTGACTCGTTCCTTTGATTGGAACTCGAGCATTAACTTGAGTAAGAGAGAAATTGTTGACAAGGACAGGCTAAAGGAGAACATTCCCTAAGCTGGGAGACAAATTATACCATGGATGAATCTATTTTGGAAAGGACCAAGTCATTTCACCTTCCAAAATGAAAAAGTAGTTTTTTTAGAGCGTTACAAGATCATTTTGTAGCACCTACAACCAAAATTTTCTGCACTGTGTTTTGGTGCCTAGTTTTCTTTTTTGCCTGCCCATTACTATCACTAAAGTTTATTAGAGACACTAACATTCACATCTCATTTCAATGCCTCAATGATACATCCAATATTCCCACTTCATCTTCAGTGAATCTTTCACATAATGAAAACTTAGATGAGCTATTGTTGTTCCAATTTAGGGGATTTAAGAAAGAAATATAGGAGGCTAAGTGGAGAGTAAAGTGTAGAGTTTAGCTTCAATGATAATAAGAAATTCAATAAATCAATTAAATAAATCAATTTTAGCAAATATTTTATTTTCTTCTTCTTAAAGTGATTTATATTATTTAGTGGTAAACCATCTTTGTAAGCATTTTTTATGTTATATAAAAAATTTATGAGTAGTCCTTTGTTTTTTCTTTCACTTATTTCTATTAGGGTTTGAATTTCCTTTTTTTCCATACACCAAGTAGAAAAATAACATTAATAAAAGTGTATTTGCAATTAATGGCAACCCCTATGTTTTTACACTTGTCAACAAGGTATTTTAAAATTGTCAATTCACTAGTTTTGCTTCAACAAGTTATGGTTGAAAGAAATTACAAAGGGAAAATAGATGCAAAGGCATAGATACAAGAGGTTAGAGACACACTCCAGATCACATAAATGAATAATACTGTTATTGTTCGATTCCTTCAACATCTTTAAATGTTGTATGTTTTCATTGTGGGTTTCATATATTTATAGAAATATTGTTTAAAAAAACATTAGTGATGTATAGTCCCTAACTCTACGTAATGCTAGTTAGGTAAAAAGAATACATGTATGGTATGATTTCTCTATTTTTGTTACTTGACAATTTATTGTTTATGAACTATTCCCTCGTATCTTTCACTTTCTATGTTTCAAAAATAAATTCATATAGTAAAATTTAATTTTTTTTGTCATGAAACATTTAATAAAATTAACAAATCATTATTATGCTTTTGGAAAAAAATTAGCTTTGGACATAGAAATATAATCATATTTCTTTTTTCATACAGTAGATCCCATATATCAAACTTTAGTTAAAAATTTACAAAGTACAAAAATTCAAGTTAGCATCATCCTTTCCATATGAGAATATGAACTAAACAACCAAACATAAGATAATATGCCTACCTTTTTACTTATTGCTACAAAGTATAATTATCCTTTTGCAACAAGAAAATTTATTATCTATTGTTATAATCGTATTGGAGGGATATTGTCCATCAATTATTGGAACTTGTTCCTTCATTCTTAGCATTCCTATTGGCCTCATAGATCTATAGGAAAATGTCTTTGAAAATTTGATCATTTTTTTTTTCTTTTTGGAGTTGTGATTCAGAAAGCAACCTATCATAATCAAAGTGTTGTTAGCTACCAATCCCCATAGCTCAAAATTTATCTTCTAAGAGCTAAATCTAGATCATAGAGACCAAAATAGCTTGGAAAAAGTGTGATGTCTAAATTTTAAATCCTCCATTGCCAAAATTTGATTAGAAACACTAACCTCCATGCATCCATTGAATGTCACAATGGGACATCAAAATACTTATTATTTCTATCTGATTTTGGCCGAATCTTTCACAAAGTGAAAACTAGATGATGAGGTGGTGTCGTTCCATTTATGGACTTTATGCAAGAAACCTAAAACTTTTTTGAAGGAGGGTAGAATGTAGGATTGAATCCAATGAAATATTCAAAATTCGTCTTTTCTTCTTCTTAAATTTATTGGGTTTTTATTGCCAAAAAATCCAACATCTCTACTAAAATGGGTATGCTTTTATCCTCTTTAAAAATTTGGCAATAATTGTGTGGCACAGGGAGCATGCCTAACCATACTTTTGTATCCATCTCTTGCGTACTGTTAATCCTAGCCTCCAAAATCTTGACTAAAAAAGGGATGCAACAAGAGTTACTGACTTCTTTTCTTAGATAAGTCGACAATTTGGAAAATGGTGGACATAATGATGTTGTAATAATAAGAAACTCTAATTAACCCTACAAATCCATAACTAAATAAATCAAGTAAAATCATCACAAATACATATCTCACTACACACATCAAAAAATTTCTTTAGTTTTAAAAGTATTAATGATGAAACCCCTTTATTTGCTATTGATGTCCAATATCTAAATATAGGAACCACCAAATAACCAACTAATGTATTAAACATTGTGTCTATAGTCAACTCTCTATAATCAAAGTTGGGTTTAATTAGCGATCAAAAGATTCAAAAGCATTGCAAAAGGAAGAAGCCATGACAAGAGAGAAATATACCATAGCGAGAAAATATTAGAAATTTTGTATATTGTATATTCATAGTGTTATTACAAATATTATAACTAAAGATTATATTTCTAGAACTCATCAAGAGCAACATAGGTCTAGATAAAAAAACAGGCATGAGTTTGTAGTTCATCAAAACCACAAACCCAAGGAAAATTATCTACATAAATATCCACCCCAACAAGATTATTACAGAACCAAAACATAAGACCATTTCTAGAAAAACTTAACCTTAACCCATCCATCCATCATCATCATGCTTATCTCATCTAGCTACATGTAGTCTAGATATGGGAGTAATATGGGGTACCTAGGGAGGTACCTAAAGGGAATAATAATGGATAGATGGATGTATATTTCTATATTTAAAGGCCATTTCTAGTAAATAAAGCATATGTAGTACTATGAAAGCAATAAATCTAAGAATACTTACTACAAGGTTTCATGTACTAGAAGTTGGAATGATACCATCTATCTAAATAGAGTTTCTCATATTCCTCATTTGAAATTGTCTTTATCTCTTCATATTTAAGTTCATATGAGTTCCTCCATATGAAAGCATCATCCTTTAAATTTAGATATAGATTTGTTCTCCATAATGAATTTTCCCAAATTGACTTTACCTATTTTATTTGTTCTCCAATGCTAGGGCCTTCACCTTTTCCTATAAAATACATCTTACTACTATAGCCCACAAATAGAAGTAGGTTTTATAGAATGAAATTAGTTTTTAATAGAACTCCTTGGGGTCGCTAAATTAAAATAGGCATAATTTTAGCTATACTTCCCCAATTGGCTATTATGACCACAATTATGAAATGCCACAACCACTTTACATCTATTATTTTTAGTTCAACTCAAACTAAAACACTTTAGCAAAATATATCTAACTTGAAAATCATGTGGTCATCCTTGGAAAACACTAAAATAGCTTATATTCACTTAACATATCTCCTCTTTTTGGAATCCATTTAGATGGTTTATTTTTTCAATCGATTATTTTTCCAAGAGGAAATAAAATGTCTATAAAATTTCTAGTTATTTTCTTCAAATTATAAAGGTTTTATATAAATTAATATGAAGTCCATTGTGTTTTTTTCCCTTTAAAAAATCTACAAAAAAAAAATGAATTTGTCCCTTTTTGTCCCAAGAAAGAGCCATGATACCAAATTTTATGTGCTTGATAGGTTTGAAATATAATATAGAAGAGAAATCTACAACTTCAATGATAAACAAAATCATTCACACATAATAATTAACACAATAATATAGACAAAAATACTTGAGATAGGGTAACACCATATATTATTCCTTAAGGAAGTAGAGCACTCCACAAAAATTGCTCGCTTGCCATTATTAAAATACACTCACCATGGTCCATTACATTTCTTATTTTTCTTTATAAAATATTATCTACGTCCTAGGAATCTTCCAGTAAGACTTCTTATATTTAATACTTTCACACTACTACATAGGCTTTATTTACTAGAAATGACCTTTGCACATAGAAATACACATCCACCTATTTATTATTATTTCCCTTGTGTACCTTCGTAGGTACCCCATATTACCCTTGTAGGTACACTACATTCCACCTCCCTTTGTACATTTCATCCTCAAAACATTAGAATAATACATACAATGATCGACTAAGTAATGTAACTAGCTAATACCAAGCACATACATCCATCCCGTTGAAATGTGACCATTCTCACATAATAATTTACTTGGTAATGTAGAGAAAATCCTTGAGGTAGGGTATCAATATATATTATTCCCTAATGAAAGAAAGCGCACCACAAGCACTACTTTCGTGATATATCACAATACATTCACCATAGTCCATTATATTTTTTACACTTATTTATATATCACTATCTACCACATAGGTGCATTATAGAGAAGGAACCTTCCGGTAGGTGAAATCTTGATCTAGTAAGCCTTCTGACAATTATTTATTTCACACTACTACATAGGAATTATTTACTAGAAATGGCATCCATATAGAGAAATATACGTTCACCTATCTATTATTCTTCCCCTTAGGTTCCTCCCTAGGTACCCCATACTACATGTTAGGTACACTAAACCACTACCCTCAGAACCAAAACCACCATAGCTAGAACAATAGCCACCATAGCCATTATTTTCGCCACCATAACCATGGTTGTTGTGATCATCATTGCCACCATAACTACTAACATTTCCATCACCACTATATCCATGTGTTCCATTACCATTTCCTTTGGATTGGTCTATGTTAACAGTGATGCTCCTTCAATCAGGTATTAATGGCATCACTGGTTGACTTCTAATTGAAGGTCATAAATCCAAATCTACATGATCTATTGTTTCATGATCAATAATAATTATACGCACAAAATAAACTTGAGAGAAACCCTTATGAAGGACAAGATCCATCAAAGCTAGCTACAATCCACTAAAGCACCAAATATAAATGCTAAATATTACAAAGAGAACATAGCCAATGCAACTCCAACCATTAAAACATAAAGAATAACCTTATCTTAGGTTCCACAACTTAACTAGAGTGACTAAAAGCTTCTTGCAAGTTATTTTAATTAGTAGACCATGTAAGCCATCAATGAAGCATCCAAACTTAACATCTTGTAAATCCAATCTTCTTCACATGAAAGTATCAAAAAACTTGATAACAAAAGAAGAGAAAGAAACCACTAACATCAAACTAGGACTTGAACCAAGGACGGATAATACCAAAGAGTACCTAGGACTTACCATCCCATAAAAAGTCTATGTCGTTTCAATCTATGTGAGATTAGTGCATAGTAACATGAAGCCAGCAACAACTAACTAAAATTTTCTTGCAATCATTCCTATAAGAGTAACAACCTACACAAATTGATCATGGATAATTTCAATCAATAGGCATGGTTGTTGTGTGACACTTGCAATTTAGTGAGGAGGTAAAAAAGATGTTTTCTTTTGTGAAATAACAAGTGGTAGAAATATTTGGAAAAGGTGGTGGCTATCCATCGATTTAGTATATAACAGATCTTGAACAATTTTCACAAACCTAATTTAAAAAAAAACATTATATTAAATATTAAATATATTATTAATTTTGTGGTAGATAGCTACATCAAATTAAAAAATATTTGTGA